>QKWP01001148.1:92264-127545 GCA_003550325.1 Gigaspora rosea | reverse complement strand
TGAATCATAAGATTTTATAGAATTTTATTAATAAAATTCTATAAAATCTTATGATTCATAAAATTTTACTAATTTATTCTAACAAAATGCACTAAGTAAACTTGTTTAGTGCCAAAAAATACATATAATTATATTCGGACTCAGTCCAGTCTGCAGATTTCGGACCAGACCCGGACCGGACTCTTAGTTGTGTCTGGTCTGAAGTCTGAAATTAGTAAAATTTAGAGTCTGAGTCTGGTCTGATCCCAGACTGGACCCGAACTGAAACAGACCCAGACTGGACCTAAAAGCACTAGTCTCAATGAGATAAATTGAATGGTACCAAAATAATCTGATTCTGATCGATATGGCACGTAGTATTCATCATAGAACTTAGATGCACCGAATTAGACATATCTAATTATTAATTGTTTATAGAATACAAATCTTTGTTAATTTTAGGATCCTGTAATTAGAATTTAGTGATTTTAGGCTTGTTAGAATCGTCTCACTGAGTGAGCATTTTGGTAGTTAAATCATCAAAAATGAACTAGTGGATCAAAAGTTATTCAATATTAAAAATTATATATATATAATAAATATATATTTATATATTATATATATTATATTATAGAATAAATGCATATCTCGCACCCTGTGATGTGCTTATATATCGCACCCTAATTTGATTGGCTAAATTTGTAGATCATTATTTTTAAAAAAATAAACAAATTATTGTGAAAATTTTTAGGTTAGGATTAGTATAGAAGATTTACTAGGAAATTCTTAAATTTCTTTGCACCTATATGCAAAATTTTGTGCTGAACAAGTTTACTTAGTCGAAGTGAAAAGGTTATCTTAATAAAATTTAAAGATATTCGCAATTTTTCATTTTTTTTAACTTGTTTTTTGATGATTTCTCTAAATTTTATTAAGACAATCTTTCTAGTTCGACTAAGTAAACTTGTTCAGCACTAAATTTTGCATATAGGCGCAAAAAATTTTAAAACTTTTCTTAAAATTTTATAGACTAATTCTTAATCTAAAGAATTTTATCAAAAATTGTTTTTTTTAAAAAAATAATGATCTGCAAATTTAGCCAATCAAATTAGGGTGCGCTATACAAGCACATTACATGGGTGCGAAGTATATTAAACTTCTATATTATATATAGGACCTGATAATTGCTCTACCTTCCACCTACCTAAAAAATCAGGTGATAAATGGAGCTTCCCTAACTGAAATTGAAATGGAAACTATTGATAAAAAGTTAATTGTTTGTCTAAATTAAATCGTATTAAATCGTTTAATCTATTTCTAATACCGAGTTGTTGTGTACGTATGTACGTATTATGTAAATTCAAGGTTTTTAGTTAGTATATATATGAAATCAATAATGCTGTATGATTAATAATTTCATTTACGTGATCAATCAATTACAAGAAAGTTATCCTATAGGCGTGCCGGTGACATCCACTTTTATACATATAATCACCGGGCTGGGTCGGGTTAGGTTGGGTCAGGCATAGTTTTGAAGTGACCCAGCCCGGCCCAAACTTGTAATTTTTTACTGGGCCGGGCTCAGGCTTGGGTTATAAAATTTCTTTGGACTTGGGCCTAAATTTTGAGAAACCTGGCCTGACCCGGCCCATTCCGAACCCTAAAACTCATAAAGATATCAACATTTTTGTAAATTCGGACACATACGTTTTCACAAGTTTTCCTCTAACCTTCTACTGATTCTGGAGGCACTTTCTCAAAATGAAACCTCAAAAAATCGATTAAGTAACCTGATAAAATAGGTATCCGAGAGTTTACTATAAAAATTTTAGCTTATTTAGTCAAATATTCATCGATTAACAATGATTTTTTATTTTATTTCCAGATTCGGGATTTTCTAAAATTTTTAATTTTGTAAAGCTACATAATAATATACATTCAAATTCTACAAACCATTAGAGTATGGTCACAAAATTTTTTCTGTAAAATTTCATGGTATTTGGAACGATATTGATAAAGTTATTGAATTTTTTCATTTATTTACAAATTAGTAAAAATTTCAAGTTTTTTCTTAGATACATTTTCAAAATAACCCACTGTTCGACAATGATTTACAAGAAATTTTACTATGCTAACTAAAAAAGTTTTATAACAAGCCTTGTAGAGCATATCTCAGAGCATTTGAATCTCAAATTTCATGAAAAAATGTTGAAAACTCATAGAGATATCAATGTTTTTGTAAATTCGGATACATACGTTTTTACAAGTTTTCCTTTAAACTTCTACTGATTCTGGAGGTACTTTTTCAAAATGAAACCTCAAAAAATCAACTAAGTAACCTGGTAGAATAGGTATTCGAGAGTTTACTATAAAAATTTCAGCTGATTTGGTCAAATATTCATCAATTAACAATGATTTTTCATTTTATTTCAGATTCAGGATTTTTTAAAATTTTCAATTTTGATGAAAAAATCAACTTTTTTTACAGAAAAACACTCTTTTTGGGTTCACTCTGAAAAATTAATTAGTAAATTTTTAAAATGATCAATGCACAGTTATCTTTTAAATTTTAAAAATTCTTGTATCATTTTTCTTGCATCATCACGATCGTTTTTTGGCCTAAATGATTTGGCCAAAGTTATGATAATTCGGGCCAAAAAATTTATAATGCGGGCCAAATCAAAATTCTTGCATCATCAAAATTCTTGCATCATATCCCTTAGACTTTGGAGGGGTCTGATGTCACACCCCTTTTTAATTATGAACATATGAGTGACAATTAATAATTTGTCACACCCTATCACACATAACCAAATTCACGAGCTTATTGCTGACTAATGCAGAAGCTCGCACCACCAATTAGCCGCCACATGGCAGTGGCTCTGATTGGTTTGTTGGTTTCTGCACCTTAATTTTGTAACATTGAATGCTAACGCTTACCCAGCTGTTGGCTTTCACAACTAATAACTAAAGACTAATGCTTCAAAGATATCTCTGCGAGTTCTTGACCAAATTTGATGAAATTTTTTTTATTTTATACTATGGATTTATAGAATTAAAATAAAAAAATTTTATTGAATTTGGTCAAGAACTCGCAGAGATATCTTCAATGAAAGTTCTTGTAAACAATTTTGGCACAGCTTCTTTGTGATGTAGGTTTTTGGAAATAAAAAAAACTTTCATCAAAGATATCTCTATAAGTTCTTGACCAAATTTAATAAAATATTTTTATTTGAATACTATGGATTCATAGAATTTAAAATAAAAAAATTTTATCAAATTTGGTCAAGAACTTATAGAGATATCTTCAATAAAAGTTCTTGTAAACAATTTTGGTGCAGCTTTTTTGTTATATACGTTTTTAGAAGTAGAAAAATTTTCTCTGCGAGTTTTTGACCAAATTTGATGAAAATTTTTTTATTTGAATACTATGGATTCATAGAATTAAAATAAAAAAATTTTTATTGAATTTGGTCAAGATCTCGCAGAGATATCTTTGATGAAAGTTCTTGTAAACAATTTTGGCGCAGCTTCTTTGTGATGTACGTTTTTGGAAATAAGAAAAAAATTTTATCAAAGATTTCTCTATGAGTTCTACCAAATTTGATAAAATTTTTTATTTGAATACTATGGATTCATAAAATTAAAATAGAAAAATTTTTATTGAATTTGGTCAAAAACTTATAGAGATATCTTCGATAAAAGTTCCTGTAACTAATTTTGACACAGCTTCTTTGTTACATACGTTTTTAGAAGTAGAAAGCTTTATCAAAGATATCTCTATATAACAAGTCTCAAATTTTATTGGTTATGTGACCTTGTTTTGTGGCTTAGTTCACATGATTTGGTTCAGAAATGAGCTAGAAAGGCTAGAAATAGGCCAGATTTCAGAATAGAGAATGGTATTAACAAAAGTAAGAAGTGGCAATAAGGGCACTAACACTTATTATCTAATATCTATTTACTATAGAGGCTTACCCCAACCTCAGGTAAGATCTATAAATAGAATTTTGGTCAATCAAATTTAACTAAGATAAGATTTTTCTTGACCCCTACTCCCTAAAATATTACAGCACTCTAACAAGTCTCTTTTTAAAATTTGAATTTTATTTTTATTATGCATTTAATAATTACAATATGGATTTTAGACTAGTTAGTAAATTAAATTAAATTTAGTAGACTAGTTCTAAACTATAAGTTGGTAAATAGTTCTAAACTATAATTAGACCAATTCTAAATTATATATAGATTGAGTAGATTGGTTTATACAAGTAGTAAATTTGGTTTTAAAAGCTATAGATTAAATTTTAATTAGGCGAGTTTAGTTTTTCTAGTAAAGCTAACTTTTTTTAACTCACCAAATAATTGCGAGACTTTTGTTTATTAATCTACTAATTTGCTTACTAGCTTGCTAATTAATCTAGTTACAGATGGATTAAAGTTAATTATATCTACCTTTGTTATAATAGTAATCATGCTGAAAAATTATTATATTATATAGTATAAATGAGTATCGCCAAAAGAAAACCTGACAATTTAAATATAGACTATTTAAATTGTTAGGTTTTCTTCTACAATACTCAAATAGTAAAATATTACTTTATTATAATAAGTGATTTGCTTTAACAAAGAGTAAAGTGTATATACATACATATATATTTTAATATATAAAGTACTTTGTTTAAAAGGACCTATTTTTACATATATCTCATTTTGAAATAATTGAGTTTAATCATTTGTTTTAATTTTTGGAATAATCTGAAATTAATTAAATTTCACAATTTTGATCGATTAAAGATGGCAGGTGACTATTGGATAATCTTGTAATGTATTGGCTTTACGCAGTCTTATATAATTTTTCTTTTTACACTATCATTATACAAATCGATTTTTATTAATAATTGAAAAATTTCATCATATCAAAATATACATGAATTTATAAAAAGGATAAGTTTAATGTCACTAGTAGTGAATTTCACCAATCCAATTAGAATTAAAGATCAGGTGTAAAGGGCTTCCAGAAATTATGTAATTTTTTGGTAGGTAGGTGGGGTTCCAAAAATATCAGGTTATAATTATAATTTTGATCAAATTTTTATAATTCTGACCAAAAGTATAAAATTATAAAATTATTAATAACTATTGTTCTACTAAACCAATTTGGATAATTTAACTACCAAAATGTTCATCTCGCTAAGACGATTCTAACAAGCCCAAAATCGTTAAAATCTAATTACAGGGTCCCAAGATCGTTCAACTTTTGTGTAATTTTAATAGAGGTTTTTTAGAATCACTAAATAAATTTTTTAATATTGAATAACTTTTGATCTACTAATCCGTTTTGGATAATTTAACTACCAAAATGTTTGCCTTAGTGAGACAATTCTAACAGCCCAAAATTGCTAAATTCTAATCACAGGATTCCAAGATCGATAAAGATTTGTATTGTTAAACAAACAAAAAATTTTTATTGATCTTGGAATTCTTTAATTAGAATTTAGCAATTTTGGAATTGTTAGAATCGTCTTACTGAAATAAACATTTTGGTACCGTATGTGTCCGAAATTAAGCTACCTTTTTTGGCCAAAAAATTACACAAAAAATCATAAAGTAGCTTATTTTCGAAATATAGCATTTTTTGAAAAATTGAAAAACGTACTAATAAAAAGTTATCCAAATGATACCAAATTTTTAATATAGGTGTATTTTGATGCGCTGAACAACTTTACTTAATCGACTTTTTGAGGGTTACTTAGTAAAAAAAAAGGTTTATATGTAGCAAATGCTAACGAATTTTTTAAGATTTTTAAAAAAAATCAGGGGGTAGCTTATTTTAGGTAGTAGCTTATTTTTGGACATATACGTTAGTTAAATCATCCAAAACGGGCCAGTGAATTAAAAGTTATTCAATATTAAAAAATTCAGCACAAAAGTTAAATGATTACGGGATTCTGTGATTAGATTTTACTGATTTTGGACTTGTTAAAATCGTCTTAATGAGACAAATATTTTGGTAGTTAAATCATTTAAATTGGTCTAGTAGAGCAATAGTTATTATCAATTTCATAAATTGAACTATATGAATAAATTTTAAAAAATATAAAATTTGATTGGCTAACAGAGTATTAGATGTGGGTAGGTGGGATAAAATTTTGAAATTTATTAGTAACAAAATATTACATAATTTCTGGAAACCCCTAACATGCAAAACAATTTGTGTAACAAAAATAAGAATTTTTTAAAAAATCGCTTCTAACCAAAAATTTTATCTATAAACCTATTTTTTTTATACAAAAAAAAAATTACTTGCTAAATTTTACTTATATAAAGCTCTATTTTAATCTCTAACCTTTACACTTATCCTAATATTAAGGAGATTTAATATTTATTCTTTTGCTATATATAATTATATATAGATAGATAATCACTGGTAAATTTTATCACTAGTAAATGTTAAATTAATTCTTATAAAACCTTATTTTTCAAAAAATTGTAAAAATGGGCCCTTTTAATATGAAGCATTCCATATGATATAAAAAAACTTCACATTTACAAATTAGTATCACAATTACTTAGTAAATATAGATCATTTTTTTTAATTAACTCACAGATTATCAATTAATTTATTTTTATCAAATTGGTATTACTGTATTATAATATTATAATATTTATATATCTGATACCAACTTTGCACTTTATTTAAAACAATACTTTGCCTAGCTTTATGTACCTATAACAAAGCCTCTAACTTGACTAATTTCCTACAAAGACAAAATGAAGATGCTAAAAGCACCTATTTTTTTCAATATTAAATTCTAAGAATAAAATTCCAAAAACAACAACTTTAAAAACAATGATTCTAAAAACAACAACTCCAAAAACAACAACTTCAAGGACAATGATTCTAAGAAAAAAGCATCTAAAAAAAGAAAGAAGTTAGTACCTATAACAAAAAAAAAAAACAAACTAGTAAAAAAAAAATTAAAACTAATAAAGAACTTGACTCTTGCTACTATAAAAATTTCAAAAACAACAACTTTAAGAAAAGAAGCACCTATAAAAAAAAAGAATCTACAGTGCGGAATATCTAAAGGCTTCACAAACTTTAAAAGCTAATAATATTCAATATAAAAACAATATCACAAAAAATAGGCTTCTATTTTGTAATTTAGCTAATTTACTACAATCCAGTGGCCTTAACTTTTCAAAAATCATTGTATATTGTTCCAATTAATGAGTTTAAAAGTAAAGTATTTTTATAATATGTAAAAATTTAGCCAAAAATGGGACAAACCACATGTTTTAGCCTTTTGCTATTGGCTAATTTTAAATTAATTTTTAAATTAATTTTAAAATATTTTTTTAAAATTAATTATTAGCCAATCAAAATGCAAGGATTCACAAAAACATCAAATTTTACTATAAAATTTTTGAAAATGTAACAAATTTCATAATTTCTGTCTTTAGGTGTCTCGCACTATAGTACCTATAACAAAAAAACAAACTATAGTAAAATTTACTTAATGCTATAGGCTGGTGCAAAAAGATTTGTATCTTAAATAGCTCTGATTAAAATATTTTTTGTACAAATTAAGTTTTAATTTTTTTAATTTAATATATTTATTAGGTTACCGAATTGATAAAAATAAAATTTTTTTGATTATTTTATTAATAAAATAAAAAAATTTATTAATAGTAACTTTTTTTAAAAATATTTACTATATAATTTACTATAGTAATTTATATATACATGTATATAGTAAAAAAAATCAAATTACCTTACTTTAAAGCTTAATTTCTTTACAACCAGTGATTCAATTTTGCTCAAATTTTAACCATATGTTTATCATATGCACATTAATGCACTTGCTTAGTACAAGCTCATAGAACTGTATATTGGTCGTGAAATTAATTAAAATATTTTTTTTAAAAAAATTTTTGGTTTTTTTCAAATACAGTGAATTGTACATGCTTAATTATTAAAATAAAACAGTGTTAAAACAATAAAAATAATATAATAAGTTAGATTAAAACCTATTTTATTTGATAATAAAAAATTTTTAATAATTAATCAAGAAAAATAAAATTTTTCCTTAGTGTTAAAATTATAAAATTTTTTGAGGTACAAATCTTTCTGCACTAGCCCATATCACCTTTTAATTATAAAATTTCTAATTTGTTATAACTTTTTAAAAACAAAAGATATTTAAAAATTTTTTTTTTGTTATTAAGGTGAGGTTTTGTCTTTATCTTTATTAATAAAATGTGTGAGATTCCTCAGGGGGTTTCTCGAATTACAAATTATTATACAAGAATTAAGACTCAGACTATAGATAAACTAATCTATCTAAATTATCTGCAATCTAAACCTACTAGAGTGGTTTAAAACTCACCTAGATTTGGATGTGGAGAATAAAGTTAGTGGGACAGCTATATTTGATTCAATTATATAACCAAAAGTCTATTTTTCTAAGTGCTAGCCCAAGAGGTAGGCAAGTAAAAAATTTTTTTAATAATTTAATATCTTATTGTTTAAATTATTAAACTATCAATAAATTTTTTAAATATTTTTTTTTTAAACTATTATATTAATTTAAATTTGTATACTATATGTTGCTGAAAATAAGCTACCTTTTTGGCCAAAAAGCTACACAAAAAAAATATATTTTTGAATTGTTGAATTTTTTAAAAAATTAAAAAACATACTAATAAAAAGATATCTAAATAATAGCAAATTTTTATTTTAAGTATCCTTAACAACTTTATTTAATGGCACTTTTGAGAGTTATTTAGTAAAATTTAGACTTTTATATATAGCAACTGCTATTGAGTTTTTTAAGGTTTTTAAAAAAATCAGGAAGTAGCTTATTTTTAGAGGTAGCTTATTTTTGGCAATATATGGATGATTAAACAATTTTGGCATTTATATATAAAAAAACATAACAAAAATTGAATTTATTAACAAAAATTTAAATGTTATTAATTAATTTTAAATTGTATTAAGTTTTTCTGCATTTTTATTGAATAATTAGATTACACTACAGCTAAAAAATTGGCATCTATATATAAACTATGTTGGTTTTAGATGAATTCTACTGTAGTAAAAAAAAATCTAAATTTTGATTTCTACTAATAACAATTCCAAAAACAACAATTTCAAGAACAATAATTTTAAGAACAAATGATTTCAAGAAAAGAAGCATTTAAAAAAGAAAAAAGTTAGTACCTGTAACAAAAAAAACAAACTAGCAAAAAAAAATACCTACAATAAACTGACAAAGGTCTCAATTTTCACTACTATGATAATTTCAGAAACAATGTTCAAGAACAATAACTCCAAAAATGACAATTCTAAGAATAATAATGACAACCCAAGAATAATAATTTCAAGAAAAGAAGCAACTAAAAAAAAAAGAGAAGTTAGTATCTATAACAAAAAAAACAAACTAGTAAAAAAAATATATTAACACTTATTTAAAAACTGGCCTAGTCCTATTTTATATTTTAGTTCCTGGTTTTTAAACAAAAAAAATACCTAAAAGAAGAGAAATAAAAAAACTTAAAGAAAAAGAGAAATCAGTGATAGTAACAAAAAAAAAGAAAAAAAATTTATACTTGTCTAAAGAAAATCTAAAGAAATATTAGTATCATAAAATGAAAAAAAACAAAATAAAAAAAAATCTAGATTTATTTGTAAATCTAGATCCAGATCAAATTCAAATTAAATTTAGTAATCTGGAGACAAGCTATATATGATTACCAATTTTAAATATGATTGGCCAATTATATGGGTCACTATAGTGTCACTATAGCGTATCTTACAATATTATGTAATTTATAATTTTAACTAGATATACTGTACAAATTTAATTATTTGGTTTTTATCAAAAAATTTGATTAACTAGTTTTTTTTTTTAAAAGTATATATAGTATATAATTTTTTTATAAAAGTATATATAGTATATAATTTCTTTAGCAAGACCATTCAGTTATTTTATAAATTTAAAAAATTTAATAAAAAATCAATATTTTTGTTAAATAATATTATAATAATTTATACAGTATTAACTTATCTTTGTGTATAAAAAAGGTTAAAATATTACAATATATTAGATTTAGTTACTATAGTATAATTTTAAACAAGTTGGCTATTTATTTTAGATTCAGCTATAATTACTTTAAACAAGTTAGATATTTTTTTATTATAAATCAACAAGCTAAATGTCTCTTAGTTGTTAGATCAATCATTTTAAAATTTTACTAATTAGGTTTTTTTTTTTAAATAAATAATATATTGATTCTTAATTTAATCTTTTTGGTTATAATTTCTAATATAGTTTTGGCAAATACTGTATTAATAAAATTTTGATTTTTAGAATTATAAATTGCATTATATTTTTTTTTTTGATTTTTGTTAAATTTAGCAGGTTGCGATATCGAGATTAATATTTTTTAAAAAAAAAACAAAATTATTATTAGTTAAGGTTAGGGTTCGAACTAGTATTAAGGTTAGGGTTAGAGGGCATATATATATGCAAAATTAAGTACTAAAAACTTTTAATTAGAAGTCCAAGACTAGTTTATTAAATTTTTCGTGCGTTTTTGTTACACAAGATCGTGTGATCTAATTGGTCGTTCATATTAATCTGCGATATAACCTGCTTAACAATATTTTTTTATTAGTGCCCTAAGATAGTTTATTTTATATTTGTTTTTTTTTATTAAGATCTGTTTGTTGGCAAAGAACAATCTTTGGCATAAATTTTTCATTCAGACCAAACACATCAAACTTACTGGACAACTGGACATACATTCAAGAGAAACATTATTTTAACTATCTCTACGTACCGGAATTAAAAAATATACATACAAGTACTACAGTAATCACACCAAAATCAAAAGCTTATTACAGCAACTTGACGAATCGGTCAAATAATCATTCGGTCAAATTTTTTTTTTATTGGATGTACCCAGAAAGTTCCAAATTTTGCCCCGACCGATTATGAAATCAATTAAGATGGTCTTTTATTAGATAAGATAAACTATTTTTCAAATTATTACTGAACATATACAATATATATATATTTATATATATATCGCACCGTATATGCAGTTTTATATATCTTTTAAATATTTACGGTAAAAAGTAACAGTTTAATGATAAATTTAGACGTACGTATCAGATACCGATACGTTGTACGTTTATACGTAATTAAACCTATTGTAAATCTAATTTTGTTTGTTTGCGTAACTACTTTTTTTTTTACATATTGTAATCATTTAACAATAATTTCCATACAGTATCATCTGACGTCATAGTTATAAATTCATATATTCAAAAATTATAAACGGCAAAATTACAATTAATTAAATTATTATTAATTAAAATTAATTATAAATTAATGTTGAAAGAAAAAAAAAAAAGAACGGCACACTCACATCCCGCCACGAAGTTAGGATTTACATTCTTCTGACAGGTAACGCGAACAGAAGCATTGACTAGTTAGTAAAGATTAGTATAATATAGTTAGTATATATAATGAAGTTCCATAAATTTTAATCTTATGTCCATACGTACGTATTGTAAGTACAGTACATTATCAGTTATGTAACACGATAGACATATTACAACTGTCACAATTACATTAGTTATTTACTTAAGGGACAATGTAAAGGCAGAATATTGTAAATATGGGCGGTAAATGAAGTGATCGCATGTGCGTTTGGCCTGAAAAGTTTATACAGAAATATATATATAATTTGCGCCCAATTAAAAGTAGAATTTGAATTATTGCAACAACATTTTTCCCAATGTAAAATATACTGTAGAATATTATAATATAATATATATATATATTTATTAGCTAAGCAAGACCCTGTTTAAGTCACATTTCGTCAACATTTCCTCTCAAGGAATGGTTTTGTTGATGATAGAGATGATCATATTGCGTAAATGATACGAAACGTTAAAGATCCGAGATCATCAAATTAAAATTAATTGGTTTGGCAGGTTTCGAGTACAAATGTAACGAACTGCACATGGAAATCATCCGGGGTATAAATTGAATGAATACGCAGAAATTATGATCGAACATGCTGCAAGCAGTTGAAAATCAACATTATATTTGGAAAATCACAAAAAAGATGTTTAAATGTTTTTTTTCAATTTGGGCGTATCATTGCTTGATTGCATGAGACACCTACTATTTGAAATCATGTGATTATTATTTATTAAAAAAAATATTGGGTGACAAAAGTCGGTCAACAGGAAATCATCACAAAACAGTTTACATTCTTTCACACTATTTTCACGAGTTTAATCGATTGATTCGATAAGACGTCAATTTTAAAAGTATACTCTGAAATAATTTATTCTCAAAAAAATATCACATCATTATTGCATCATGAGCCTTCTAAAAAAAAAAAACTTATAAATAAGATGAAAAAAAAATTGAAATTTTTATTTCTCACCGTATCATTTATCGTATTTATCGTATTCTATCTATCTTAAAAAAAAAAAAAAAATCAAAATCGTAATTTTTTTTAAATTAAAAAAAAATAAACATGTCAAGGAAAGTTGTTGTTCATAATATCTCAGGAACTGCTTCTGAAAAAACAGGTTTGTTAAATAAAATTGTTCTTTCAAAGAAACATTTGTTACTAAGAGTAGAGTAATCTATAATCTTTATAATTACACGTTATTTATTTATTTTACGCAAAATAGTCAAGGATTTTTTCTTGTTCTGTGGGAGAATTAAAGAATTTGAACTTGTAAAGTGGGTTTCTTAATTTAAACATATTTTATTGTTTTGGATCATCCTGAAATTATATCTAAATTATATTATTATTTATGTTCGATTAATTATATAGGGATGAAAGTAGCGACAAACAAATCGCCTATATTACATTTGAACGAGGTATATATTTATATAATCATAAATCAAATCAATTTCATCCATATTATAATTGTTAACTTTATATATAAATAGATACTGCTGCAAAAACGGCCTTAATGTTAACTAACGCTGTTATTGGTGACTCTCAAATAACCGTCAAATGCGAGGACGATGACGCACCTCATGAAGAATATACACAGGATGGTGATGGTATAAGTCAAGAAGATAAGGTTAGAAGTGATAAAGAACCTCTTATTAAGGTCGATACTATGAAAATTTTGTTTTCGCGAATTTTTTAAACTTATCAAAACATTGTATTACTATAATTTTTAAATTTTTTATAACAGCCAAAAGCTGCGATTATTGCTGAAATCATGGCCGCCGGATACCAAATTTCAGATACTATTATTCAAACAGGCATCGATTATGACGGTTTATATCTTTTGACTTAATGATCATTTCGGTTATTATTAATTTTTAATCATTTGCTTATTAAAAAAAAAAAAAAAACTTTTTTAATTTTATTAGCAAAGTTTGGTATCAGTGCTCGTTTAACCCAATATTTAAAAGCTCTCCAAGAACAAAGTAAGTTGGTTGTTATTAGTGTTTAAAAAAAATATATACAGTATATATATATATATTTATTTTATATTTTATATATTTTTTATTTTTTTTTATATTTTATATATTTTATTATTTTATATATATTTGACTACATTTCAAATTTCAGTTCAATCACTTGATAACAGTTATCATGTCAGCGAAACTATTTCCAACACATCCAGTCAACTTGCTAATAAATATGGTGTGCAAGACAAAGTGAATTATGTAACATCAACGGTTCAAGATAATGCCAATAAAGCCTTAGAAACTGCTCCAGCAAAAACACTTCTCAACTTTTACAGTTCTACTTCAAAAAAAGCAGTAGATGTTCATAATGAAGCCCGAAGAATTGCTGATGAAAAGAAAGCTCGTAATATTGTTGCGACTTCTAATCAACCTAATCAACCTAATCCAGAGAAGGTCGACACTCAATAAACAATTTGACTGCATTATTTTTTCATATTAATTTTACTTTCACACTCATTTCCTTTTTTTTTTTTTNTTATTAGCAAAGTTTGGTATCAGTGCTCGTTTAACCCAATATTTAAAAGCTCTCCAAGAACAAAGTAAGTTGGTTGTTATTAGTGTTTAAGCAAAAAAAAAAAAAAACAAAATTTTTCTTAACATTAATATAGTTTAGAATTATTCTTTTTCATTATTTTTTCATTATTTTTTCATTATTTTTTCATTATTTTAAAAAAAAATTTATGATACTTGTATACTGAAAGTGTAAACTGAAAGTGTAAAGAAACCCGTGTTTATTTATAAAATTGGACATTACAATAAACTCGTTTCGGCTTCTGTTAAAGTATTATTTTTTTTAAGAAATTTGACTTTACTATTTTATAAATGTTGAATATAATTGAGTATATTCTGATTGATATTAGGATTGTATTTATTGTCATTAAAATTTTTGCTTTTAAGATTGTGAACCCTTGATACTTTTTGGATGAAAGAAAATTTTTAAAGCTTTTGTTTCATTCATGTACGCAACTTTTAAACCGATCTAGATGGAACTTTTTTATTATTCATAATAATACAGCTGATGCTGATGCTGATGCTGATGCTGATGCTGAAATTTTGACCTATTTTGGTAGGTATTTCGATCAGAATATGTGAGCATCCGTATAGTCATTATTAAATAAGAGTATACGTATATATATAGTATGAAATTACACTGATCCAGTATAATATATATAAGCGTTAGGGTTAGGAATTATAGCTGATCGGTATAGTATAGATTTTAAATTCGGCCTATGCGGATCTGCTACTGATATGAAATTTTAATTTTTTTTTGGGGTATAATCGTAATTGTAATAGGCAGTGTTGGCCTACGATCCATGACTTTTTAAGACCTGTCTATGTACAATATTTCACATGATATAATGCTAAAATTAACCAATCCTAACTGCTAACGCTAACGCTAACCCTAAGTCTCCGCTTTTAATAAAAAAAGTCATATGATCATATGAGCAAGGTCGTATAGTTAAGGATTAGGTGATCAGCAACAATGCTTATTTTATGAAAATTTATATATTATTTTATTCTATTCAAGATCACTAAGAAACAATATATTAAAAATTACTAGAGCCAGCCAGCCAGCCAACCAACCAACCAACCAACCTGAAGTGCACATCTTAGGTAGCGTGAAATTTTAACCAATAAAAATGAACTTCAAATAGTGTCCCACTTTTAGTTGCAATACTTATAATACCGTTATACTAATTTGATTAACCATATTATTCCACCTTGGAATTTATTAATTCTAACCTGCGAGTTTAAAAGGTGTTATAATCACGTAGGTTAAATTAGAGGTGGTAAATCAAATGTTCTTTGCATCGCTAACCCTGACGAGATTTCGATGAGCAGTGTTTGATAGTAGCATTGACACACTTAAAATTATATTAAAAAATAAACCAATTAGTTATTTAGTCAAGTTGATTAATACAGATTTAACGTAATTACTGTTACGATTTATATACAATTTTAATTTAAAAAAAAAAAAAAAACCATTGTAACGATGTCAAATTCTGATATTGGTCCCTCTGAACTTGGAACAAAAGAATAGTATGTTTATAATTCTCTCTATCAAAAAAAAAGTAACCATCCAACTTACTATTTAATTTTAATGGTTAATTAAAAGTTGGGAATTAAGATATGACCAAGAAAATATAAATTTTAAAGATATTGGTGACATTGGTGAAATTTGGTAAATTTGTAAATTTTAATTTTATTTTTTATTTTTTTTCTTATGTCTAACTATAAACAATCAACTTTTACGAAAGGTTTGGTGAAGATAGTGTAGAAAAAATGATAAATTGGGTAAGAGCATTTTTATTATTGTAATTAATTAATTAAATTATCAATTTAACTATTTATTCTCAGGTTTTATCAAAGACCTCCACAAAATCTTCTTCAATTCTTGATATTGGTTGTGGGAACGGTCATCTTCTCTTAGAGTTAGCGAGTCATAATTTTACAAATTTATTTGGAATTGATTATTCATCAAATGCAATAAGATTAGCCAATGATGTCGCAAAAAGTCGTGGATTTGACATTATTTCATATCATGTTGTTGATTTATTTAATGATGATTTATTACAAATTGTTAATGATAATGATGATTTAGATAACAATAGTTTACAAAATTTTGATTTTATATTGGACAAAGGTACATTTGATGCTATAAGTCTCTCTTTACAACAAACATCTACAAATCAACTTTTATGTGACATTTATCCTAAAAAAATTCGTTTTTTACTTAATCCAAATGGATATTTCTTGATTACAAGTTGTAATTTTACTAAAGATGAACTTATAGAAAAGTTCAATGATGGTATGTGAATCCTTTATGTCAACTCGGTTGATTTTATATTTATTTATATTTATTAATTTTTTTTTTTTTTTTTTTTTTTTTTNTTTTTTTTGACAGAATTTGATTATTTTGAGCATATTAAATATCCAACTTTTACTTTTGGTGGCGTTACTGGACAAACTATATCAACAGTAGCTTTTAAGCCTAAAAACAAATAATAATGTATATATAATAAATAATAAAATAATAATCTTTTTATTTGTTGTAATAATAAACCAATATTCATTTATAAAAACATATTCCCTTACTAATATCGATTGCCACGATAAAATCTTAACTATAACGCAAGATTATATAGTTTATATAACTGTTTAACTTCAGTACATCGAGCAAAAAATTTAGATCAACTTTTGTCACATGTTTAAGTAATTTAATTGGTTGAAGATTTGTTTTTAGTAGATAATCATTCAACGATTATTTGCTTCGAAAACTTTAAATCGAATTAGTCTTGTAGTTGCAAATTTTCGATTAATTGATATCGAGTCGTATTAGTACTGTAGTAGCTTAGATTTTTGTTTTAAAGGTGCAGAATTTGGTAATTGTTAATTTAAAAGCCTAAAAGTTTGTTTTTTTTTTTTTTTATCAGTAATGGTATATTTTCCCAATATAAGTCATGCCTTTTGTTTTTATTAGATGTCTATATCCAGGGGTTTCGTCTTTCGACGAGGGTTTCACCTTTCGTCGGGGGTTTCACCTCTCACCGGGAGTCTTGCCTTTCGTCGGGAGTTTCGTCTTTCTCCTGAAGTTTTATCTTTGACCAAAGAGTTTCGTCTTTCGCCTTTAACTGGTTTTAAATCTCGTCTTTCACCATTTTCGACAATGGTTCCGTCTAACAACCAACATACAGATCCAAAGCAAAAAGCCCATAGTATCATTGATTCCCTACCTGGCAATTCTTTACTTACTAAAACAGGCTATATTACTGTGGGCACGGGATTAGTAGCTTTAACTATTTCAAAGGAATTATATGTATTCAATGAAGAAACTGTTGTGTTATTGGCATTTATTGGTCTTATTATTCCTCTTTATCGTGTACTTAGAAAACCTTTCAATGAATGGTTTGAGGAACAACAAAAGGCATGTATTACATAATGTAAAAAAAAACTGTCATAAAAGAATTATAATAATTTTGCAAAAATGTTTAATTTTTTTTGATATTTCTTAATTGGTATAAAGCGTGTCAATAGCGTTCTCGATCAAGCTCAGGAAGATCATAAAACTGCTGTCAAAGACAGAATTAATAATATCGGTCAGGTAGGCGATATTGTTGATATCACAAAAGCATTGTTTGAGATGTCTAAGGTAACGTTATATTTTTCTAGTGAGTTATCGTTCTATACATTCTTTTTATGATGTTTACTTATGATTACTATTTTTTTTTTTTTTTTACAAAGGAAACTGCAAAATTGGATGCCGAAGCTTTCGAATTGAAACAGAAAGCTACTGTTGCAGCTGAGATAAAAGCAGTTTTAGATTCATGGGTACGTTATGAAGCCTCATTACGTGAACGTGAACAAAAAGATCTTGCTAATTATGTCATTGAACGCGTGATGACTCAATTGCGAGATGAAAAAACAGTAAGTTTGTTAAATGTATCCAGCAATAATATTTATTATATTTTTTTTATTAATCAAAAAAAATTTTGGTTTTATAGCAACAAGAGATTCTTAATCAATCTATTCAGGACGTTGAAAGTAAGCTCAATTTCATTGTTTTTCTTTTTAATATTTTAAAAAATTTTAATTTATAAATTGTTAAATGTTTGAAATTTTATTTTATTTTATTTTATTTAGGAATTGTTAATTCAAAGACTGCATAAATTCTTTTGTAGATTTTTTGATGATCATTTGATCTTAATAAAACTAGTGAAAATTAAGTAAAATTATTAATAAATTATTTAATAATTATATATTTATAGTTTTGAATATTGATTTATATTATAGAAGTTTGGGGTATCACTTAAGGTGATATTCATTGTTTGCCAATCGTTTACACGATTTTGTATAATAATCAAAAAAAAAAATTAATTAAAATCAAATTCTCATGTCAGTTGATGTTTGAAATCAATTTTTTTTTTATCGATTCTAAATTGATAAAAGTTGCAACAGGATTCTGGATAAAAAAAATTCAATTCTTTACTTTGTATATGGAAAGATTAATCAATAAATTACTATATATACTTTGTATATGGATTTGGAATTAACAATTAATCAATAAATTACTCAATATCCCGAATATAAATCCCGAAGAGATAATCTCCTGAAAAACTAAATTCCGAAAAAAAAACCCCCAAAATTCATAATTATGAATTTTTGTGATTTTTTTTTTCGGAATTTAGTTTTTTAGGAGATTATCTCTTCGGGATTTAGTACCATCGGGATTTTGATATTCGGGATATTGACAAATTCAAATTATTGTATGTATATCCAAATTTATAATTCATCAGTAAAACTCTTTAAAAAATAATAGAAGTTCAAAAATATCTTTTTTTTTAAAAAAAAAAATTAAACTTGAATATGGTGAGATTTTATAAACTTATATATCGAATTAGACTTGAGATCATATCATATCAACGAACCTGTATCAACTGATTAATAGAGATGTCGTTTATAATTCTGGTCAAAATTGCAGATCATTTGACCAGATTTAAAAAATTGGTCCAAAATATTTTTTGTTTTACACCTGATCCTGAAATTCGGTTGGTCAAAATTATAGTGACATCAAATTTCAGAAAAATTTGGATTTTTGGCCGGCATTACGAGATTAACTTATAATTTATAATCCGTGTTCCTGGTCCGTATGGATGAACAATTTTTTGTATTAACCAAAATATTTTTTCTTGAAGACATGTTATCAATAAGACGCTAGTAGTCTAAGACGAAGGCTAGATGCCATTCTCACGGTTATCCTAATAGAAGAGGATATATAAACCTTCTATGTAGAGCAAGTAGGCTAAAGCTAAGTTATTTGGCTTTGCAAGAGCGAATGCCAGATGTCATGTGGGTGTATAAACCTTCTATGTAGGACAAGTAGTCTGAAGCCAAGTTAATTGGCACAGCAAGAGTGAACACCAAATATAATATACATTCATGATTATCCTAATAGAAGAGGATGTATAAATCTTCTATATAGGGCAAGTAGTCTGAAGCCAAGTTAATTGGTATGCTGGATATCATATATGTTCATAATTATTCTAATAGAAAAGGGTGTATAAACCTTCTATATAGGGCAAGTGGTATGAAGCCAAGTTAATTGGCTCCGCAAGAGCAATCACTAGAGATCATATACATTTATGATTATTCTAATATATTGGAAATATATGGATGCTGTTTCAAATGTTGGGCAAGTACACTGGTTAGGTGGAACACTGAATATAATTTCTTTTTATTATTCTAATAAGCAAGGTGCATAGTTTTATAAATATTTCAACATCTGTACTTAAAGTTATAATTCATTATATTTTATTTTGGTACTTTGTTTCTAATAACTTTATTAATCACAATAATAATTATGTGCTACTATTTTTGTTAAAACAAATACAATTAATGTATGATGTGACTGCATTTAATTTCTGATTTGCAAACTAAAGACTATTCTTTCTGTACAAACTTTCTTTTCAAGAAATTATTTATTAATACTACAGAAAGCAAAAAAATAAATTTTTAGCAAGGTTTGACAAAATAAATAAAATACAATTTAATGTCTAAAACTAATTCAAATAAAATGAAATGCTTTTATTAATACTGGTATGCCATTGAATGTAAAAAAGATTTCAAAATTTTTTGATTGTTACTAAAGCTAAGAAAAGATGGGCTGTAGATATATTTGTCAACAAAACCTAAACAAATCTCAATTCTGAAAAGTTATAATTTATTATATTTTTATTTTGGCACTTTGTTTCTAACAACTTTATTAATTACAATAATAATTATGTACTACTATTTTTGGTGAAAGTTCCAAATATAGTTAAAGTATGAATATTTTGATTGTGATTGCATTTAATTTCTGATTTGCAAACTAAAGATTTTTCTTTCTGTGCAAACTTCTTTTTTAAAAAATTATTTATCAACACTACAAAAGCAAAAAAATAAATTTTTAACAAGACTTGACAAGATAGGTAAAACACAATTTAATATCTAGGACCAATTTGAAATACTTTTATTAATATGCTATTGAACATGAAATAGATCCCAAAAAAATTTCGATTGTTAATGAAGCTAAGAAAAGTTGGGCTGTAGATATATTCCTGAACAAAATCTCAAACTTTGAAAAAACAATAACCATTTATAAAAAATTAAATCAAAAAAATAATTTGATATTTTTGCAAATTATATTATATATATATATAATAATATATAAACATATATACTATATTATTTAAAGGACTAGTTTAATTCTAAATTACACATTTTATTTGTAACAACTTCAAAATTTTACTAGAGTAACTCAGTGTAACCCTGTTACACTTCTAACAAAAAATGATCCTCTTACAAATTTGTATTAAATTTTATTTTAATTTAACTCTAACTTTATCTCTAATTTTAATCCTTTTAACTCTAATAATCTTATAAATTGTTACATAACAGATTATTACAAATAGATGTTTTCTTATTTAATTAGCAATTCATGTAAGAACAAGACAAAAGTCGGGGATAAGTATTTATATAGTTTTAATAGTAATATGGAATCCAATTTTCCAAAATTATATAGTAAAAAAACGGGGTTTTTTAAAATTCAAAATTTTAGCTCTTAGTAAAGTACCTTTTATTTTTAGAAAATTCTACCAGACTTTTAATAAAAAGAAAGACAAATACCATATTTTTATGCCTATATAATTTAATTTTATATTATATTTAAACTATTAATACTTTATATTGTAGGCAAACTAGATTCCAACATTCGAAATATTATAGTAAATTTGCTTATTTTTATTATATAAAATTTTATAAATTGTCCTGTTCTTATGTGAATTGCTAATTAAATAAAAATTAATTATAAAGTTTTTTAAGTTATTAGTTTGGCTATAATTTGGGATTTGAAAAGTATAACTATAGAATATTTTTGTAAAGTATAATTGAAAGAATGAAGATTTTAAAAATTTGTAAATTTTAACTGATTAAAATAGATTAATAAGTAAAAAGTAAAATTCAAAAAAGTAATTTAAGTATTGTATAGCTTGATAATATTATGAAAGAATTAGAAAAAAGACAATCAATTCATACAAATTTTTAGTCAAGCATTTTTCTAATAAGTAACATAGAAGATTTTATAATTTTTGTATAACTATATTTCAATTATAACACTTCCTCTTTATTTAAAAAATTATTGTCAGAATGACAATATACAAATAAAAAAAATATATTGCTATTATATTATATAAATAAAAAATTAAATCAGATAAAATAATATATTAGTGACATTGATAGCAAAAGTTTTTGACTATATAATTGGATTATATTCATCAGAATACCCTTATAATCAGTGTTAGCATTGGACAATGATCAATAAAATTTTATTGGAATTGGACATATGACTAATTGGAATTGGGCATATGTCCAATAAAGTCCAATAAAAATTGTATTATGTCCAATTAGTCCAATTGCCAACACTGCTTATAATTCTTAGCACTAAATATGTAATTGGTAACTTGTTACTTAAAAACCTTATTTTATTTATATATTTTACTATATTGGTATGTAGCATAATTGAACTATTTTTTTGAAGACCTATTTCAGTTTAATAAAATGAAACTTAAATTTTAAAGATATTTGAATATTTATATAGTACAATGTTTACTTACTATTTTCAAATAGTTTAGATTATTAGGAAAGTTAGTCTTGGGTATTATTATTATTAGTCTTGAAAGTATTATTATCTTTTGATATTAGAAGTAATAGTAGTATTGTTAGTACTGCTCATTTTATGTATCTAAATATATATTTAAAAAAACATAGTAAAAAAAAAATAAATCAGGAATAATATATGAGTAAAAAAAAAATGTATATTATTAATATCCACCTTTATATAAAAGACAAAAAACTGCTAATTTTTATACTTTATATTTATTAGCTAAAAAAAAAGACATATGATTAGTAAGTAAATAATGGGATAAACCAAATCTATTTGGCAAAATTTCTAAATACTGAAATGATGATGATGTTTTTTTTGTAAAAAAGTTAATAATTTTAACAATCTAGAGATTCAAAATTTTTAAAACCTACAAACTTAGATAAAACTATTAATAAGAAATATTATACTTTTTCTCTTATAATCTCATTTATACTTTTCTTATTGCAGAATCATATATAATAAGAAAGAGTTCTAGTCATTATTTGTTTGATTTAGTATTAATAAAAAGGACTAAATGATTTGTAATCTACGGTTACAGAATAAATTTATAACCATAAATACTAAGATTAGGTATAATGTGACTATCGAACCAAATTTTCTATAAAAATAAAACTGTGCGATTAAGGTTAAGGTTAGAGTGAGGCTTGGTATAAGGCTTTTGGGTTAGAGAGAACTTTGGTTACATTAAAATTTAGCAAGGAATTTTTTTTGTTAGAAACCGAAAAGTAGTTTCATAAGTAAAATTTTGAATTAGAAGCAATTTTTAGCAAAACGAACGTTTGTTTTGACTTTCTCAAATGTGTAATATTACACCTGATCTTAGAATTTGATAGGCTTGTTGGAAAGGGTTACAGTAGCCGCGGTTACAAATTAATTAATCCTAATAAAAAATCAATTATGAAAAATAATTCAGTATAACTGTAATTATCACTATTAAAATTTTAATATTTATTTATTAATAACAATAATAAGTAAATTTTAGTAAGCTCACTATTGAAGTACTATTGGCTTTTTATTAATAAGGATATATAAAATAGTTAAGCTACTATAAAAGTGCTATTAAAGTACTATTAAAGTGCTAATAGTTTAATTATAATAAATTTTTTTGCAATTTTTATTATAATAAAATTGATATTTTTGAATATCTAAATTTAATATATCATATTAATTTATTTTTTAATTATAAAAAATAATATACTGTATAATAAAAAATTTATATATTTTAAAAAACAACTCTTTCTGATGATCCCTCATACCAAATTTTCCAAAAATTCAGACCTACGAAAACTATACAGTTAATATATTTTTATACAACAAAACTTTACCAAAGCTGCTATCAGGTACAAAGTCCATTCACTATATGTTCTGCGACTAAAATAGAAATGAAAAAAGAACAATAGACTTATAAGCAAGGCACCTTGGCAGGCTTTGGTGCTATTGAGCAAGGATGTAGCAAAGAAACTCTGGAGCTTTGTCAAGGCCTATGGATATGAAAGTAGAAGTAGTTACTTGGTTAAATATATTATTCTATAGCATAACTTTTACGACATCTTTATTTTGGTACTTTTTTTTTGATACCGTTTTGAACATTTCAAAATTTCACAAAAAGTGGGCAATTCAGCATACCAGTGGCATACCCCCTCCAAAAGATCGGTAGTGTTTACTCCTTTCACGTCTACTGAAATGGAATCCTCTATAAGGATATTTGGGTTAATGCTTATCAAATAAACAATGACTAGTATTATAGAGATCAGAGGGTTTACGCAAAAAAATTTCTAGAAAATAGATGATTTTATTTTTTCTTTTCTACTTTTTGAAATACATATAGCATTAAATTAGATTTTTTTTATACAACTCTATATAATTTTTAAAGCCTAATACAGGCAAAAATAGTGTCGTCATGGCCGTCTTCTTTTTGGTCTTTTTCTCCTTTTTTCAGTTTTTATATGTTTGTTCGTTTATCCTCTTCCCTTTTATTTCTTGTTTCGTTTTTTCTTTTTTTTTCTTGTTAGTTTAGTATTTACCATTTGTTATTCTTTTTACTTGTTTGTCTATTAGTTGATAGTTTTTCTACCTAAGAGGCTAGGAGAAGAAGATTGGGAAAAAAGGTGGTCATAATGGGCTGGTAAACCAGGTTGGTAAGCTGGGATGAACTGTTCTGAGGTAGATTGATTCAAACCGGTGAGGCTGAATTATCTTTGGCAAGTCAAACATAGATGCTCAAATATTTAGGTACTTTATAGTAACCGGTAAATAATTCTTCAATTAAACACCAAATAGTAGATGTAAAAAATTTTTTCTTAAAAATTATCATTAATAAAGCATTGAAGCATAACATGATCGTCAAGTTCAAAAAAAAAATTAATAATAATATATAATATAGACTCTGATAATCTGTAGTCCCAACTTTTTACAAAATTTAATCTATAAAAACTTTGCCATTAATATAACAAAAACTCTATTTAGAAGCAACTTGGATAGGACCCCGGACATCTTATCTCTCATATAGGTCATAACTGGATTTTGGCCAATTTTGACCTAATTTGCTAAAAACGACAAAATCTATTTATTTAAATAACTTTTGATCTAGTGATCAGAATTGAATGAACTTTTTTTTTTAGATGCGCCTCACTGAGAGCTTCATTTTAAAAAAAAGTTCATTCAAATCGGACTACTGAATGCCAAGATAATTGCCAAAAACTGATTTTTTGCTTTTCAAATTTTGGGGTTTTTGCTAAAATGCATAACGTATGACCTCTGTACTACATGTCTGGGGTCCTACTTGGATATAGAGTTTCAGATTGTATATAAGAAAAACTAAAATAGAGTTGAAAAGAAGTTTCTTCTTATGGGTTTGACTCTTCATATAGAAGACTTTGTTACTATAAAAAAGTAGTAGAGCAACAACTCTAAGATTTTTTGTTAGAAGATATAGAAACATTAGTAGAAGCATATTTTTGGTCAAATATACTATTTAGCAAAGCATATACTTTTATATTTCTTTTAAATTGGTATACTTTCTTACTACTTCTTTGAAAAACTCCAAGCATCAATACAAAGATCATATATTATATGTTTTAGCAAAATCCCAAAATTTACAAAACAAAAAAATAGTTTTTGGCAATTATTTTGGCATCTAGTAGTCCAATTTAAATGAACTTTTTTTAAAATAAAGCTCTTAGTAAGGTGCATTTAATAAAAAACAGTTTATTCAATTCTTTTTTTTTTTTTTTTTAGAATTCAGCAGTTATGCCACAATTTTATTTATACACATTCTGTAACACCAGTATATTGTGTACTATGTTTACTCTAGATTGACTATTATATTAAAGTGCGACTCATCTAGATATCATCAAAGATTCTTAAGAATAACCTGCTATGTCAAACTTTTTCTTATCATAATTCCTCATCTAGATAAATTTAGAGTATCTAAATCACTGATTGGAGTTGCCACCTATCATAACCATCTATTTCTTAACCCTTTTCTTTTAACTTTTTGAGTAGCAGGATTCTACTAGAATAAAAAAACAAATAAAGAAAATAAAAGAAGGTAAAAAAAAAAGGTGAAAAAACTATACTACCTAAACAAAAACCAAAGAAGTAAAAAATAAAAATGACAAGAAAGAAGAGGAAAACAAGAAGTAAACAGCTATAATAGCACTATTTACGCCTATGCCAGGCAATAAAACTTATATAATACTGTACAAGGAATCGTCTAGCTGAGTATTATAAGTACATGTATAAGAAAATAAAAAAAAAAAAACACATTTAAAAAAATACTCTAAAAAGAAATTTCATTTTGTATTTTACTCCAAAACATCTCATATATCATTCATTGTTTATCTCAAGGAACCTGATGACTTGATTCAATTTGGTAGGTGTGTTCCCAATTTGGAAAGAGTAAATACTACTGATCTTTTGAAGGGGTAAACTGAATCGCTTACTTTTGAAATTTCGAAAAGTCCAAGTGGCTATAATGAGTACCAAAAAAAAAAGAAGTTACACTAATAGAATAGTACATTTAACCAGATCTCTACTTCTATTTTCATATTCATAGAACTTGACAAAGCTCTAGAGGTTCTCTACTAGTACCACACTAGTACTATAGCCTGCAAGGTGTCTTGCTTAAAAGTTAGCTAGTCTTTTTCATCTCTGTTTCATAAGCAAAACATCCAATAAATGGACTTTGTACCCAACAGCAGCTTGGTAAAGTTTTGTTGAATTGAATATACTAACTATAGAGTTTTTATAGATTAGTTTTCTTAAAAATTTTGGTACAAGAGATCGTCAAAAAGAGTTGTCCAGTTTATTCAATTCTGATTACTGGATTAGAAATTGTTTAAATAAATATAAATCAAAATTGGCCAAAATCCAGTTATAATCTATATAAAAGATGTCTGAAGTTCTTTCTTTGGCTTTTTAAAGTTTTAACAAAGTGAATATTTTGATTTATTTCTTTCAAAAGATCAGTATTGTTTACTTCTTCTATATTGTGACATACTGCCAAATCAGAATTAAGTTATAAGTAAATTTTGGGCTTTCGAGATAAACAATAAATAATATATAGAGTTTGTTTTAAAGGATATTTGAAATAAAATTTCTTTTTAAAATATTTTTTTGATACTTTTTTCATATATTACATCAGCAAATTTATATGTGCAAAATATTTCAAAAAAATTGCGATATGCAATATCTTTTGAAATATTTCGAAATATTTTTCGAAATATTTCAAAAAAAATTTTGAAATATTTCAAAATATTTTTTGAAATATTTCGAAATAATAAATTTTGAAATATTTCGAAAAACATTTTGAAATATTTCAAAATATAAATTTTTAAATATTGCGAAAATATTAAGTAATATTTGAAAACACAAAATAATATTAAATAATTTCTAAATAATGTACTGTAAACTTACAAAAAAGTGATCCTATTAATACTTTCCATATTTAATTTCTGATAACCTGCCATCTTCTGAAACAAATGATCATGTTTCGGGTACATTTGAACCAACCCAGGATCAAAGATCCAATTCTGGGTCATTTGAATCAACCTGTGTTCAAATGATACCATTTCCGCTTTATTTGAGCCCTCAACTCGTTCAAATAATATCATTTCGAGTTCCAACTTGTGATTAAAATGATCCAATTTGGGATCAAATGATCTAATTTGTAGTTCAAATGTACCTATTTTTTCAGGTTCATTTGAACTCAACCCGGTTTCAAATAATTACATTCCCAGTGCATTTGAAATCATCGTGGCTTTGAATGATAACTTTTGAATAATATTACCAAAATTTGCTAAATATAAATATATTTCAAAAATTTCGAAATATTTCGAAAACATTTAAAATAAAATTCAATTAGACAATGAGACAAAAAGTATAAAAATTTTAATAATAAAACTTTATTTAATTAATAATCACCTTAATTTTCAATTATTATATTAGAATATATATTGTATTAACTCGATTACATAAAAAATATAAATTAAAAATCAGGAGTGCATTTACTAAAAAGAATAATGTACAATATGCATTTACTATAAATGGTCATTTTGTTTTCAAAGTGGATTAGTTTTTATTAAAATATTCACTAATCTCTAAATATAGTATAAAAATATTTAATTTAAAAATAGAGCTAAAATTTTTAAAGCAATTGTCGTGAGCGGTTTTATTAATCAAAAACAATTTCAAAAGTATTAAAAATCTAAATATAAATGTAATTCAAATAAATTAAAAATAATTTTTTAAAACAATAAAATTATCAAATATTTTGAATATATTCGAATTAATTAAAATATATCTGAAAAAAATTAATTAATATATGTATATATTTTGACTAATTACACAGATTCAAATGATCACATTCCCAGTTTATTTGAAAATGATGCGAGTTGAAAAATAATAAATGAGACAAAAAGTAATAATAAACCCTTTTTTATTTACATTTAATAATTTTCTTAATTTCAATTATTACATTAGCATGTGTATTGTTAATTGAAAAAACTTGATTACATAAAAATATAAATAAAAAATCAGGAATGCACAAAAGAACAATGTACAATATGCGTTTACTATAAATGATCATTTGTTTTCAAAGCTGATTAATTTTTATTAAAATTTCTAAATATTGTATAAACAATATTAAATTTAAAAATGGAGCTAAAACTTCTAAAGCAATCATCATGAACAGTTTTATCAATTGAAAACAATTTTAAAGTATTTAAAATCTAAATATAAATGTAATTTAAGTAAATTTAAAATAATTTAATTTTTTAATAATGATAAAATTACCAAATATTTTGAATATATTTGAATTAATTAAAAGGGAATAGAAATTTGTTGCACCTGCGACATGTCGCACCCTGATTCTGACCAATCAAATTGCACAATTTTGTAAACAAAAAATTCTAAGTTTTAAAAATTAAAAATTTTACTAGTAAAATGTAAAAATAAATAAGCGATATCAAAGCATATAATGTAAAATTTTATTCTGAACAACTTTTTCTAAGTCATAAAGATAGATTGTCTTAGTAAAAAATAACGTTTTATAAGAAAAATCAAAAATTTTGATTGTTAGCACATATAAAACTTTTTTCACTAATATAATCTATATTTATGTTTAAGTTTACATGTAAAATTTTACGCTAAACAACTTTTTCTAAGTTAAAAATGTAGATTATTTTAGTAAAAAAAAGTTTTATATGTGCTAATTTTGAAAATTTTTGATTTTTCTTATAAAACGTTTTTTTTTACTAAGAGAACCTATCTTTACAACTTAGAAAAAGTTGTTCAGAATAAAATTTTACATTATATAATGTGCTATTATATATATATTTTACACTTTATTAAGTAAAATTTTAAATTTTTAAAAAATAAAATTTTTTGCCTATAAAATCGTGCGATTTGATTGGTCGAAGCAGGGGTGCGACAAATTTATTTTCTCTAATTAAAATATACTAAAAATAATTAATTAATATGTATATTTATTTTGACTGATTACACAAATTCAAATAATCACATTCCCGGTTTATTTGAAATCATTGCGGGTTAAAATAATAAATATTGAATGTGTGTTGCTAACTTGCACCCCTAGTAATGTAACCACCCTATAATTTACCAATCAGGTCGCAGGATCTTGTATAACAAAATAAAGAAAATTTAGAAAAAAATCAAAAAATTATCAATATCGCAAAATTTTATTACAAAAACTAGCTTTGGGATATTAAATAAAGTTTTTGGTATCTAATTTTGCATATAAATAATCAATCTATCCTCTAACTTAATATACCTATACTCTAACCCTAAGGGCAGTGTCATTAATCATCTGATTATTTTTTATCAGAGGCCTATCCCCCCTATTTTTTAATATATATAGAGTCAGGTTTTTATATATAATTTCAACTTTTTTTACCCCTTCACTAGAAAATCACCTGATTTTTGTTACTCCCCTAATCTTTAAAGAATAATTTTTTATATAAAAAACTTCTATAAAAACAAAGAGTGGTTAAAATTTATAACTTTAACCAGGTGTTAAATTAGTTAAATTCATTTTGAATAATATTAACAAAATTTGCAAATTTAATAGATTTCAGTATTTGTGCAATGGTTTGAAATACTTCGAAACAATTTAAAAATAAAATTCAATTAGACGAGACGAAAGTATAAAAATTTTAATAAATAAAAACTTTTTTATTTATATCTAATAATCCCTTTAAATACATTAGTATGTGTATTGTTAATTGAAAAAACTCAATTACATAAAAATATAAATTAATAATTAGGAATGCATTTACTAAACAAAAGAATAATGCACAATATGCATTTACTATAAATGGTCATTTGTTTTCAAAGCGGATTAATTTTTAATTTAAAAATGAAGTTAAAACCTTTAAGCAATTGTCATGAACGGTTTTATTATCAAAAATCTAAAAATAAATGTAATTCTAGTAAATTTAAAATAATTTATTTTTTAATTAAAATATAAATTAAAATATATTTGAAAATGCTAATTGTATATTTTTTGATTGATTACTTTAGACAAATGTTTTTAAATAGTAAAAAAAAAATTTTAATGAATATGCGAAAGCAATTTGATTACATTAGAAATTTTTTGATATTACTCGAAAATATTTAAGTGGAAGATCGCAGATAAAGGGTATAAAATGATCGACATTCTATAATAAATCACGGCGGAATTTAATAGTAAATTTCTATAGTGTGCGAATGGGGCTTGCTTACATATAAAAGTAATTTTTTTATTAAGTAACTCTTTCTTATTGCTTAATTGAAAGTTGTAGAGCAAATTCTTGTGATTCTAATGGTAGTAAAATCATCAAAAATCGGTTTGATAGATCATAAGATACGAGTATTTTTCAATTTTTTACTATAGAGTTTTTTCTTATGAATTGAAGCACATGACGTTCCACTTACTATATAAGGTAATAGTCACATGCCCACCGATTTTTACTATGAAATTTGTTCCCTTTAACTGCGGACTACTAATTAAATACAGGCGATATTTTGTATTCCCTCTCTTCATTGTCATTTCTATCCATTTCATAAACATTTAAAATATTCTATACTTCACTTATTTCATGCATTTATTTTTACTTTTAAAACTTATCAAACATTTCGCATATATTCGAATTAAACTTCTTATTTTATAAAACATTCAAACTAACCCGAACTACTTACTATCTATCTCTTTCTATCTCTTTCTATTACTCTCTCTATCTCTCTTTATAAATATCTTTTTCTATCTCTCTTACTCTTCATCTTTCTCTCTCTTTATATATCTTTCTCTCTCTATCTCTCTCATTATTTCTCTTTCTCTCTCTATCTTATTCTCTCGCTCTATCTCTCTTATAAATTTTCACATATTTTCGCAAATTTTTAAATATCCCAATTAATTTTTTGTACACTTCGCAAACACAATGCCTGCTAAATCTTCAAAAAAAGCAAGACAACCCAAAAAAATCACAACAAATCGAGCTATTTTTGCTAAAGTTCTTGTTGGTACCAACATAATAGAAACTGAAAGATCCGCTGAGCATTTTGTTGAATCAAAAGAATCGCATAATATTCAAATTAGTTCAAGATATTCCAAAGGTATTTAAATTTATAACATTTTTCTTATTTTATTAATTTACTATTTATAATATTTCTAATTGAATTTTTTATTTAAAATTATTTTAAGAAGTGCCTAGTAATATGTTAGGAGCTATAATGAATAAGCTTAACGAGCTATCCGAAAAAATAAATCAAATCGAAAGGCACTTATCCGAAATGGATAATAGGTTTTCAAAAAGTTTTAACTTAGCTCACGAAACCAATTTTATAAATGTAATTTTTATTTTTATATTTTAATATTTTAATTTATTTAATTTAATTTAAAATAATAAAAAACAATTTTTATATATAGCAATCGGCAAAAGAGATTGCAAAAAAGTTGTTTGAATATCCAATATATTCTTCAGAAGATGAATTATGGGAAGCGGCAGAAGATTTTCTTGCAGAAAATCATACTGAATTTTATGATAGTATAATGGATAAAAAGTGGAACACATATTATAAAAAAAATTTTGCTCAACTAGTAAATATTTTTAATTTTGTTTTGTTTGTCTTTTTTTCATATAATAAAAAACAATTTTAAATATTTTGAATATATTCGAAATATTTTGAATATATTCGAAATATTTTGAATATATTCGAAATATTTTGAATATATTCGAACTATTTAGAATAATTCATTTACTAAATATTTTGAATATATTTGAAATATTTCGAATATATTTGAATTATTTAGAATATTTCATTTACTTAAAATAAATTTTATTTTTAGCTTTTAAAACAGTATCGTTCTTTGCGAAGTGCTTTGATGACACATGTGAAGGATACAATATTTTCTGTGTTTGGCGAAAGCCAATTGGATTCAATAAATACGAATGCGACTCCTGCAGATGTTTCTGAATAGAAAGCTTCTGCCAAAACGAAGGCATGCTATCAGAAGCTTTTTACAATAATATCCTCGAACCCCAATGATACGTACATGTTCAGGATTCTAAACAAGGTGTGGCCAGACAAGTTACTGATCTATATTAAAATGGCATATGCAATTGCAGTATGCCATATAATGTTAAACGATTATTATGAGAAGTTAACAATGTCCGAAGATACTGTTAAGGATAGACTTAAAAGAAATTTGGTATGTGATTAATATATAATAAATTATTAAAAGCAAAAACAAAATATTTAAATATTTTTAAACATATTTGAAACATTGCGAAATTTTTAAAAGGAAAAATAAATTTATCGCATCTGCGACATGTCACACCTCTGCTTCAACCAATCAAATTGCACGATTTTATAGGCAAAAAATTTTATTTTTTAAAAATTTAAAATTTTATTTAATAAAGTGTAAAATATATAAAATAGCACATCATATAATGTAAAATTTTATTCTGAACAACTTTTTCTAAGTCATAAAGATAGGTTGTCTTAGTAAAAAAACATTTTATAAGAAAAATCAAAAATTTCCAAAGTTAGCACATATAAAACTTTTTTTTTACTAAAACAATCTACTGTTTTAACTTAGAAAAAGTTGTTTAGCGTAAAATTTTACATGTAATACTTAAACTTAAATATAGATTATATTACAAGTCAAACTCGTTATAGCGAAGTGGTCGGTTCCATTAATAAAAATTTTTAAAAAATTCACTATATCGAGAGTTTATTAGTAAATTCATTATATCGAGAGAATTTTATATAGACTGGCTTTGGGTCCAACTTCACTATATCGAGATTTTAATTAGTCTTCACTATATTGAGAGTTCACTATAACGAGGGTAACTTGTAGTAAAAAAAAAGTTTTATATGTGCTAATGATCAAAATTTTTAATTTTTTTTATGAAATGTTATTTTTTACTAAGACAATTTATCTTTATAACTTAGAAAAAGTTGTTCAGAATAAAATTTTATATTATATACTTTGATATTGCTTATTTATTTTTATATTTTACTAGTAAAATTTTTAATTTTTAAAACTTAAAATTTTTTGTCTACAAAATTGTGCGATTTTATTGGTCAGAATCAGGAGGTGTGACATGTCGCAGGTGTGACGAATTTCTATTCCCTTTTTAAAAATAAAAAAATAGAAAAAAATGCAACAAAAAAAGAAATTTCTTTCACCTGGTGAAGGAGAATCAACAGAAAACGAAGAAGATAAGATGGTTAAAGAAGAAAGAGGTCGAGGTAAAAATAGAAGAAAACTGCAACAATCTGAAAGTGTAATTATAAATTTTATGTAAACAAAAATTTTACTATGAAAAGTTAATTTAAATATTTTAATATTAAATTATTTAGTCTTCTTGAAAGGGCAAATATGTAAGAAGAACAAAAAGCTCTATAAATATTTCAGATGCAGAAACTTTCCAAGCAACTCCTGAAGCAACTCATGAAGCAACTCCCGAAGCAACTCAAGAAGAACCACCAGAGAGATCTTCTACTGCTAGTGCTGGACACTTGGCTACACTCGATGAACTACAGAAGGGATCTTCTACTGCTAGTGCTGGACACTTGGCTACACACGATACTTAAGAATCTTAATTTATATATATATATTTTTTTTATTTTAGTTTTTTTTTATTTCTGTTTATTTTTTTATTTATAAATTTATTATATTTTATATATATTTTATATTATTATTTTTTGACTTATAAATAAATATTTAAACTTTGAATAATTTTAAATACTCTGAAATATTGCAAATACTTTTGAAGTTTTGTCATATAATTGTAATTTCTGTCTTTTTTACTTTTGTTTAATATTTTAATATATTTAAAATAATATTTACGATTTGCGAAATATTTTGAATTTTTCAGAATAAACTATTCTAATTTTGTTTTATTAATAAATTGAATTGTTGCGAATATTTTCAAAATTTTGTCATATAATTTTAATTTCTGTCTTTTCTACTTTTGTTTAAAATTTTAATACATTTAAAATAATATTTATATTTTGCGAAATATTTTGAATTTTTCAAAATAAACTATTCTAATTTTGTTTTATTGATAAATTGAATCATTTTTTAAATACTCTGAACCATTGCGAATACTTTTGAAATTTTGTCATATAATTTTAATTTCTGTCTTTTCTACTTTTGTTTAATATTTTAATACATTTAAAATAATGTTTACATTTTGCAAAATATTTTGAATTTTTCAGAATAAACCATTCTAATTTTGTTTATTGATAAATTGAATTATTCAAGCTATTTAAATATATTTGAAATACTTTCTTTATTTTTCGATATTTTAGTTAATTGTGATAATTAATAGTTTTAAAAACTTTTAAATAATTTTAATTATATTTAAGATTTTTTATTAAAAAATATATTTGTTTACTAAATATTCATTTGTTTTGTCAAAGCAGGGAATTACATAAACTTGATTTCTAATTGCTTCAATATCAATTATATTAAATAATTCAGTTAATTTAAGCCAAGGACATCCATAATAATACAGATTCCTGTCAGATTTAAAATCATGCCACTAAATTAATGCTAGATTATTTGTTAAAGATTCCTTATTATATTCAAGTTTCACTAATAAATATATCTAAAAATTAAATATTAAAAATTTATATTAATACTGTATTTTAAAAAATTAAAAATTAAACTATGAAAAATACCTGTCCATAACAGATTCTTGATCTGATATATATTCAAATAGTTCTTCAGAATTCATAGCAACTGCTACATTGTTATGCCAGGCTTTTCTATAAAAATTATCAGTTGCTCTAATTATAGCCCCATTTTCTAAAGTTATTAAGCTATATATTTTAACTATATAATTATCTAAATTACTATTTGTTGAATTAAAATATATAGTTAAATGTTCTAAAAAATTTTCAAGTCCAAAATATATTTTAGAACTTGAATTATAGTCTTTTAATTGTTGGTTAATAAATTCCTGAGCATTATTTAAACTAAAAGTCCAAATTAAATTTGTAAATTTATAAGGGCTTATAGTTTTAAAATTTTTTGATTTGCCTGATAATAATTTCGTTGCAATAGCCT
>QKWP01001148.1:57435-86831 GCA_003550325.1 Gigaspora rosea | reverse complement strand
TAAAAATATTTCAAAACGATACGAGATAATTCGAAATAATTAAAATTTATGTATAAGTTCAATAAATATTTAATTTAAAAATTATTCAATTTGTTACGATATACTTTAATTTATTTCAAAATTATACGAAAAAATTAAAAATTTATTAAATACATTATTATTTAAATTATTCAATTTGTTACAATAATCTTAAATACTTTGTAATTTCTCAAAAAAATGCGAAATAATCAAAATTTATCAAATTTCATTTATTTAATTTCATAGCATATCTGCGAATATATGTGTGATTATTAAACATTTATTAAGAAAATTAATGCGATTAATTAATTCTACATAGTATTAACAGAGAAGTTGTTGGCTATGTTATGGTATATAAAACAATAAGAGAAGAATACCAAGCTTAAGCATAGCCCACTGATCAAATGAACTTAACTACCGTATGTGTCCGAAATTAAGCTACCTTTTTGGCCAAAAAATTACATGAAAAATCGTAAAGTAGCTTATTTTTGAAATATAGCATTTTTTGAAAATTGAAAAAACGTACTAATAAAAAGTTATCCAAATAACATCAAATTTTTACTGTAGATGTATTTTGATGCGCTGAACAACTTTACTTAATCGACTTTTTGAAGTTTACTTAGTAGAAAAAAGTTTTATATGTAGCAACTGCTAACGAATTTTTTAAGATTTTTAAAAAAAATCAGGGGGTAGCTTATTTTAGGTAGTAGCTTATTTTCGGACATATACGGTAGCACAATTTTGGCATTCTGGAATAAATGATAAAACACTTTGTAATTTCTTGAAATAATTAAAAGTTATCAAATTTCATTTATTTAATTTTCACAGCATATTTGCGAATTTATGTGCATTATTAAACATTTATTAAATTTTTTTTAAGTAAAATTAATGCAATTGATTAATTTTACTCTATATAGTATTACAGAGAAGTCAAGATTAAGTAAATTGGGTATCACTCGAGCCACCTGCAGGTGGGGTGATGCAAGTTGACTCGCTCCTTTTAAATACTCATTGATTACCTTATTGATCAAACAATTAAACCCTATAATTTGTATTGTTGTTTTATCTTAGATCGTTAAGTGACTTAACGATTTGAGTTATTTTTTTTAAACTGTGATCGTGAACACAATTCAAGATCCAATTACTATCATTATCCAAAAATTACCTGACATCGCTAAGTGACTTAACGATTGATTCTAATTTTGTACAGTATACCTATCAGGTAACCTGTCAGGTGACCTGGTGGTGCATTTTTTTTAAATGACCCGTTTCACTCGGATGGCAGGGTGAAGATTTTTTAGACAAGCAATTCACTAAGCACAGCCCACTGATCAAATAAACTTAACTAGCGCAATTTTGGCATTCTGAAAAAGTTACAAATTTCATTTATTTAATTTTCATAGCATATCTGCGAATTTATGTGCAATTATTAAACATTTCGAAATTATCTGCATTAGACTAATATTTGACCACGTAGAAGTTTACTAAACATGCATATAAAACTATGAAATAGTATAAAAGGTATTATTGTTTTGCCGATTTTGAAATACAATCAATTTTTAAAAAACAAAAATCCTTATTAAATTTTGCTATAAATAGTAAACAATGGATAGTTTTTACATCATCAACTTTCAATTTGTTACAATATACTTTAATTAATTTCGAAACATTTCAAAATTATGCAAAGTTATTAGAAATGTATTAAATCAATTATTTTTTTTAAATTTTATTCAATTCATTACAATAACCTTTGTTTATTAAAGCTAAAAATTCGAATAAAATAATTGGATAATTGGTGGATATATGGTTCTTGTAATTGTTCTAATATTTTTTTATCTAAAGAACATAGAAATAAGTAAGTTGTTTTATATAAATCTATATCTAATTTTTATATTAAAAGAATACTACTAAATTATTCTTAATAATATAATCAAGCTTTTTGCAAATATTTAAAAGTTTTACAAGATTTCACAAGATTTTGCAGGATTTTACAAAAATTCGCAATTTTAGCCAAGGAACCAGTGGTTAAACTGATCAAGGTGGTTAAACTGATCAAGGTGATCAAACTAATCAAGGTGATCAAACTAATCAAGGTGACAATAAAATCAACTGATGGAAAAGCCATAGTGAAAAAGAGCTGTTTAAAATTTTATATTTATTTATTATTATACATTATATATGATTTTGTCATTTCTCAAAAAAATGTGAAATAATTAAAATTTGTTTCGCAGCAAATACAAAATTAATATAATACAAAATCCAGTTCAAGTAACTTCTGTATAATGGATTAAAAGAAAATTTGCGCAATTATTAACCATTTATTAAAGTTTTTTTAAAAATTATTTTTTTTTCTTTTTTTTTTTTTTAGGTTTAATGGCCATCTACTTTGGCTGACGGTTTTATTGAATATTTGTAATATTTGTTACATGAATGAGTGTACAACTAGCCACACGTGCACTTTTGGTGCCTAATTTAAGTAGTCCGCCCGAAGGTTTTACACTAGCTGTCATACCTGCAGACCAACTACGGGACCTGTCTATTTAAACTCTCTGACCCATGCTTCTCCTATTACTATCTTACCTATAAGCCAATATATATTACGGCTTTTCTAGGGTTATTCTCAATAGCCACCGACCTTAGGACTACTTTACCCTTGTAGAAATTGTTAGCCACTTACAAGAATATGTCCCACATCATATAACTATCGTGTAGTGCTCCTATGTTCGGTTCGGGTTCGGTCCGGTTCGGATCCGATCCGGGATCGAACCGAACTCGAACTCTAAATTTTGCTAGTTTCAAACTTCGAACCAGACTCAAACTCAGTTAAGAGTTCGGTTCGGTTCGGTCCGAAGTTTGTCAAACTAGTTTGAAGTTCGAATATTTATACTAGTATTTGGATTAGTGTTATGAATCGGGCAAAAAATCATAATCGATTAGTTAGGCCGTGCAAACAAATATAATTGTTTCTGTAACCCGGCCGGGTGCCTTTTTTGAAAAAATTAAAATTTTATTTTATATATATATTTATATATATAAAATTTTTAAATATATTTTTTAAAAATGAAAATTACTACGTTTAACCGGGAGAGAGATCTGCGCAAAATATAAGTATTGATTTTTTTTTTTGTTTACGTTGTTTTTTCTTCTTTCTAATTAATTTTTTTTTGTATTTTTTTTTTGTAGCAGCCGCCTTAGTACCTTCCCTTTTTTGGTTACGTCGTTTTTTTGCTGATGCTGTTTCTTGGAGTCGTCGTATGTTGGAGCCGTCGCTTGGAGTCGTCGTATGTTGGCGTGATGATGCTTTTCCTCGTATGCTAAAGTCATCGTATGGTGGTTCCTTTGTTCGTATACTGAAGTCGTCACTTGTAGTCGTTTTTCATATAGTGCCTCCGTTCATATGGTGGAATATTTGCTTTGAGTCGTCATGTGTTAGTGACTTCGTTATTGTCGGTGCAGCGTTAATTTCACGTTGCCGCACTGCTAATGTGTCTTTCAGATAGGCGTCACATCTTTTCTTTTAATTTTTTTTTTATTTTGTTCTTTACTAACTCTTGTTTATTTTTCTTTTAGTCGTTAATTCATCGTTAGTGTCTTCGTCATCGTCGTTATTTATAGTGCCGCTATCGTTTTGGTGCTTCGTTGTTGATTCCATAAGTTAAGGCTGGTGTACTTAATGCGACTTATGGCCTGTCTGAAAGCATTACATTGACGTTTGGTGTGAATTCTTTCTTTGTAGGTATGAGCTTCGTCAACTTGGTGGGTTAGTTAGATTTTAAGGCTAGGGTTATGGTTGCGGGTTAGAGTTAGGGTAAGGATAATTAGGACGTGAATTAGAATTCAGAGTAATGGTAAATACGGACACGGGTTATAGGTAAGGTTTGGTGGGTTAGTTGAATTTTAAGGTTAGGGTTGCGGGTTAAGGTTAGAGTAAGGATACGGACACGGGTTATAGGTTAGGGTAAGGTTTTGGACAGAATTAGTGGTAAGCAATGATATTCGTTACTAGAAACATTTTATACTATGTATATTACGCACATAAATATGATACAATAATTAAATAACTATGATATAATAAATACTGTACATAAAACTATTATAATATAATATAATAAAATAAATAAAACTTACCGGTAAATTATATAAATCGATCATGCAATATCATTCGTCGCAACTAATCGATTAATCGATTTTCGATTCATATCACTAATTCGGATTTCAAACTAGTTTGACAAACTTCGGACCGAACCCGGACCGAACTCGAACTTGACTAAAAAGTTCGAAACAAAAAGTTCGAGTTCGGTTCGAAAATCGAACCGGATTCAAACTTGACAAAAGTCCGGTTCGGTCCGATCCGATAGAAGCCCTACTATCGTGGTCTTCAGTAACTTGCGCCAAGGCCACATCGTTACCTACATTGCCCTTATAAGGTTTGTTCTGACCCCAGTACAACCTTATTTTGGTAGCACTATTAGATCTTCTCTACCTCCTTACTCGGGACTTGCCAAATGGGTTTCTGTTTTTCTGGTTCCCTGGATTTGCAGTATAACAAACACCATTGCGCCGAAAGCTCCCATTCACGATAGTAGAACCAAGGTTACAGGTTTCATACCCAACAAATCTGAGCTACAGTTACCGAACACAGGTCTCTTTTTCATTATCATTACCGGTAGGATTTGAACTCTCAACCTGCCACTTGGGGGGTGACAACTTGGAAACTTCTTTAAGTCACCACACCGGTATATTTTTTTTTTTAAAAAATTATTAAAAATTTATTAAAAAATTATTAAACTTTTATTAAATTTTTTTTAAAAAATTAGTGTGATTTTACTCTACATAGTGTTAGTAGCAAAGTCATTGGTCACGTAATAGCATGTCCAATATTGTTTTTACATAAATCGACAATTTTCACTTCATTACAATAAACTTTAATTAATTTTGAAACATTTCAAAATTATGCGAAATTATTAAAAATGTATTAACAGCTGTGTATGGAATAATAGCTTGGATGCTAATGTTTAAATTCCAATTCAATAAATTATTTTTTAAATTATTCAATTCATTACAATAATTTTTGTTTATTAAAGCTAAAAATTCGAATAAAATAATTGGTGGATATGGCATATTGGTTTCCATAATTGTTCTAATATTTTTTTATCTAAAGAACGTAGGAATGAGTAAGTTGTTTTATAAAATTTACATCTAAATTTTATATTAAAAGAACACTACTAAATTATTCTTAATGCTTTTTGCAACTATTTAAAAGGTTTTACATTATTTTTGAAAGATTTCGCAGGATTTTACAAAATTTCGCAATTTTAAAATTTTATATTTATATTATACATTATATTATAAATTAAATATACATTTTTACAACTCTTTCTGACGATTCCTCATACCAAATTTTCCACTAAACCCGACCTATGAAAACTTTGAAGTTAATATGTCTGTACACAACAAAAGCTTTATCTAGAAGCGGCTTGGATAAAGAGTTTCAGATCGGATGTAAGATAACTGAAATAGAGTTGAAAAAGATTTCTCCTTTTGGGTTTGGCTCTCCGGGTGGAAGACTTTGTTACTATAGAATACGTAGTAGAGCAACAACTCTGAAGTTTTTTGTCAAAATCTACAGAAGCTTAAGCAGAAGTAGACTTTTGGTCAGATTTATTATTCCTCAAAGCATAACTCTTACACTCTTTTCAACTTTGGTACTCGCGATATTTCTCTTTGGGCTTTTTGAAATTTCACCAAAAAGTGGGAAATCCAGCTTACCCCTCCAAAAAATCAGCAATATTTACTTCGTCCAAATTGGAAAAACGCCTACCTAACCGGAATCAAGTCATGAGTAAGTTTCGACCTTATGAAATAAACAATAAATAACACGTGAAGCATTTTGGAGGAAACACGACACGAAATTTCTTTCTAGAAGGTTCTTTTAGGCGCAAGGTTCTCTACAGGTTTTTTATGATTTTACCCATTTATATATAATGCTTAGATGGATGTAGAGTAGAAACTTATTCATTTAGTGTATTATATAATTTTTACAATCTAGTACAGGTTTAATAGTATACTTTTTTTTAGTTCTGTCATCGCTTCTTTTGTTTTTTCTATCTTTGTTTCCTTGTTTTTTTCTTTTTGTTATTTTGGTTATTCGTTAGGCTGTTGTAGTTTTTTCCCTTCTTTTACATACCCTTTTATTTTCTTTTATTTTTTTTTTCTGCAGATTTAAATATCCTACTTGGTAGCTTAGGTAGGAAAAATTTAAAAGTTAGTCTTTGACAGGGCTGACGAATAGTCCCTAACTCTATAGGAGTTAGTGCGACAGGTCGCATCTGGGCACGGTTGACGCAGCCGGATGATGTTGGACTTGCAATCTAAGGGTTTAATACATAGACAAGCTTCGGTTTTTATATGTAAACTTACTAATGTAGTACCAGCGAGACTGTCAAAGAGAAATATATATATATATATATATATATACATTTTTAATCAATATATACTGGGACTAAATAATTTGTAATTTCTCAAAAAAATTCAAAATAATTAAAATTTGTAATAATATTATATAGTGTTTTTTGCAGCAAATATATGCGCAATTATTAAATTTTTTTTAAAAAATTATTAAACATTTATTAAATTTTTTTAAATTTTTTTTAAGGGTAGGGTGAACATAGATCATTTTTTATATGATCTACGTGGTATATTTGAATTTTATATAGTAAATAAAAAAATGTTTCTGATAAATTTTTTTAAGATTTTGACCAATTTGTATAAAATTTATAATAGGTAGTTTTAATAGTTTGTTTATAATAATGAAGTTGCGCAATATTCATTGCTTTAAAAAAAATCAACTTTACATATAATTAAATTTTTGTAGGATGCTATATAATTTTTGTAGGTTGTACCAAGAATTGATTGGTCAAATCATATGATGTTTACATGTAAATCATATGATATCATATAAATTGGTTATACAAAGTTGATCTACAATCGATTTTATATGAAATTGGAAATTTGTACACCCTACCCTTAAAAAATTAGTATGATTTTTACTTTACATTGTGTTAGTAGCGAAGTTATTGGTCACATAATAGCATATGAAATCATAAGCCAAGATTAAGCACAGCCCGCTAACTTATCACAAGTGATCATCACCGTGTAATTATAAATTTTTAATAAAGATTTAGAGTTAGGGTCAGGTAGGGTCTAGGTTAAAAGGATTTGTTTATGTGTTAAATTTATGCTAAGAATTTTTACTTATTGCCTGAAGACTTGTTATCATAGTAAAATATTTCACTATTAAAGGTTTTTTGGATTTTTTCTTTGCTTCTTTATTGTTTTGATTACATGAGATCCTGCAATCCAATTGGCTGAACATATAAGCGGTGATGATCACCTGTGGTAATATTAAATTTTACCATAAAAGTAAACAATGAATCATCAATCAACATTGTTGTTTTTACAACTTTCAACAACTTTGCAACTTTGCAACTTCACAATATACCGCCAACCTTTGCAACACTACTTAAGCTTTTTTTTTATTTATTTTATTACAAAAATTTGCACTTTTTTAACATTTAGTTACTTTGTTTTAATTATTTTTTAAATTTTATAAATACAACTAATTTTATATTAGTTTTTTTGTTCGACTAATTTTTTTTTAAGTTTTTTTTTATTTTTCAAATTATAACTTATTAGATAAATAATTCTATATACCATAATATTGTATAACTTTTAATTGTAGATTTCTTAATTAATATATATGTAGTTGCTGATACTGTAAATAGCAAACTGGCAATTTGCTAGTATATATATTAATTGAATTTAAAATTCATATATGATTGTAGATAGTATAAATATAAGTAGTAAAACCTCTGGCAAGCTCTAGCCATACGAATGTTATGGATAACTATCTTGCTAAGTCTGCTGGCTTATATTTTTTATATAAGTCTTTATTTTCTGGCTCACTATGAGATCATTGATTTCAAATTCTTTATTTTTATTTTATTTTTTATATTTTATTTTTAATTATTTCTTAGCAATAATTATTAATAAACTTTTAAATATATACACATTTTGAGAGGATGTTCGGGCAAAAACTCTTTAGTTCCAAGAACAAGACCACCAAAGGAAAAGCTACACATAGACAAGATCCAATTGCAGAAATGGAGCAAGAAATTGTGGAAGCTAAAAGTTCAACTGTAGAAGCCGCAAGTTCAACTGAACCTGCACGAACTTTCAAAGATTGTTAATTTAATTTAAAATTATATTTTTTAATTATTTTTTTATTTTTTAAATCTTTTCATTGATTATAATTTAATTTTAAATAAAGTATCGCAAACAACGATCTTTAAGCTTTTCAAGAATAGGGTAAACTTCTTTATCATATGAAGCAAATTATTTTAAAAGTCGATCGGCTTGAAAGCCGAATGAAAAACTCGAAGACAATTTGGTTGAGAACTACGATGCAACAAATGAAAAGGCTTTCTTTGAGGTAATTTTTTAATTTTTTTAATATTTATTTTAATTTTTTATATTTTATTTTAATTTTTTATATTTTATTTTAATTTTTTATATTTTATTCTAACAATTTTTTTATAATTAGCAAAGCGTTAAAGGAATCGCCAATGAGTTGTTAGACAACTCAATCTATCCTACAGATGCAGAACTTAAGAGAGGAGCAGAGGACTATTTTAGGGAGCATAATTGTGATTCATGTGAAGATTGTCAGAGAATGATTGGAAAGCCTATTATGCGAAGAAACTTCATGGATCTGTAAAAATTTATTTATTTTTTTTTTAAAAATATTTGAATTTATTCGAAATATTTAAACATTTTTCGAATAAATTCGAAAAATGTTTATATATTTTCGAATAAATTCGAAAAATGTTTGCAATTTTCGCATATATTCAAAAATATTAAATATGTTATTATTTTCTAATTTTAAAAAATTTTTAGCTTTTGGAAAAAGTTAGATTGTGAAAAAAGTTAGATTGTTGCAAAGCACTTTAGCCACTAAAACTAAAGACTCTATGTTTTTTATTTTTGGCAATCTTTTAGACCCTATTAACACCAAGGTGAAACCTGAAGAAGTTTTGAATTGAAAGAAATTAGAAAAGACGAAGAATTGTTTTAAGCTTTTTTTTGCAAGAGTTGTAAATAGTTCTTATAAAAATGATACTTATGTTGTTCGAATTTTAAATAGAATTTGGCCCTTTGGAGAAACAACTGACCACAAGATGGCATACGCAATGGTGGTATGCCAATTTATTCTTAGCCCAAACTACGAAAAGTTAATGATTTCTGAAGATATCATTAAAGAAGATCTTGAAAGATATCAAGTTGTTATTATTATTATTATTATTATTATTATTATTATTATTATTATTAGTATTATTATTATTTACTAAAAATTTGTTCAACTTTTCGAAATAAAGTAAATGTTAGAACGACGTGAATCGTTTCGACATTAATTTCGGAGGATATAAAAGAAAGAAACGAACCAGAGAATTAGAAGAAAGAAATGAACCAGAAAAATTAGAAGAATTTGGAGAACAATTAGAAGAATTCGAATGAGTATATTTATATATAGATTATATAGAAATATTATCACTTTTTTTTATAATTATTTTAAGCATTTAAAAAATTTATAGGATATGTCTAATTATATCAAACGACCTTCGCAATTCTCCAAAAAAGTAAGTTTATATTTTAAAATACAAAATTTTTTTAAATTTTTAAATTGAATTTTTGTTTGAAAAAATTTTTTAGACAAGAAAAAGGCTAAGAAAAGACAAGTATATTTAAAATTTTTTAAAAATTTGCGATTTTTTGCATTGTGTTCAAATTTTAGAAATTTTCGAATATATTTAAAAAGATGAAGAATCTACAACTTCAACAAAAAATATAGATTATATATCTGATGAAGAACAAAAAAACCTGATTATGACGTGTAAAACTTTTTTTTTGTTTTGTTTTTTTTTATATACAAATAACGCTACTTTTTTTTGTCTTTTTTTTTTTTTTTTTATTATAAAAATACTATTATTATTTTGCTTTATATTTGTAATTTTTAAATTTTTTAAAAAAATAAAGTTATTAATAAATTATATATGCATTTATTATAATAAAATATATAATATTGATTAAAAATATATATTTAATTTAAAAATGTAATATATATAATAATAAATAAAAAAAATATAAATTTTATATTAAATTGTGAAAATTTTAAAAAAAATTCGAAAATTTGCGAAATATTGGAAAATATTGCAGATTTAAATGATAATATGCGAAATATTAGCTCTTGCGACCTCTGAAGAAATAATTAGATAGAGGTTTGCATTTTTTTATTTGGCCTATTTCGCAATATTTCGCAATATATTTCAAAATATTTTGAATTTATTTCGAAATATTTCGAAATTTATTTCGAAATATTTCGAAAGAAATACATGCCAAAATCTTTTGAAAAATTGTGCATATTTCGAAAGATTTCGCATTGATCACAATTCTTTTGAAAGATTTTGGCATTCAATATCTTTCGAAAGATTTAATTTCGTATATTTATTTTGCTGATGAAGTTGATTTAGTAGCATAAATATATATGTACATATGTATATTTTTATAATAATAATAATAATTATTATTATTAGTATACTTTTTAAATATACTGCAAATTAAAGATATTTTGTATTAGTAAATATTGGCCAGAATTAAGTTTAATTTAGGCCAAGATTAAACTAATTTTTTTTAATATCCAATAAAAAAAGTTACTATATCCAATCAAAATTATTTGAACAATTGGACATTGTCCAAAAGTTCAAATGTCCAAATTGTCCAAATGTCCAATATTATAACATGCCATTCCTAAACAGGATAAAACCTGAGTTATAAAATAGTGAAACCTGCTATGATCATCATGTGAGGGTTTTATATAATAAAAAATATATAAAATGCAGATTTCACCCTTAAACCTAATTTACAAAGCGAATTTTACTATTTTGCAACTCAGTTTTTACTCTGTTTTAGAATAATAATAATAATAACAATAACAAAAAAAAAAGATAAAAGTAGTATATATACATATACAATATAATAGAAATAAAAAACATACTTTTTTACTTTATTTATTTGTTTACAGTTGAACATCCATAAATACAACTTCCATAAATGCAATACCTCTCTAAATGCACATTTTTTTCTTTTCTGCATACTTAAACTAGCACTAGAATTATTCGTATTAAATTATAAAATTTTGCATACTTATAATTTATAGATTTTAACGTATGTATTTATACTTTATTAATGAATTTACAATAAAATTTTATATAGAAAAATTATTGGTTTAAAATATCTTCAATTGACCATTCTTCACTTTCTACATCTGTTGAAGAATCATATAAGAGAAAAATTTTCTTGATCTTTTTGGAATGCCTCAAAATCGAAAAAATCCTTCATAATAGAAATATCATCATCATCAATACTAACTATTTCAATTTGTTTGTTCACTTTAGCCAGTTCTTCGCCCTGCTCTAATTCTTCAGTATTATCCATCTTCTCAAAAAATATACCAACATTTTCTTCAGAGAATTCAGGTATTAAAATAGTTTTTTGTTTGTTATCTTTCTTTTTTTTGTGAACAAGTTTTTGTAGTTCATTTTTGATCTGTTCAAGTTTGAAAAGAGTATCAGGAGAAAGTCGATTCCTAGTTTTAGTTTTAGTAAGCCCCAAAGAGGAAAAAAGTCATTCACAAGCAGTGCTATGAAGTGCAATAGTGAGTCTTTTATAGCAAATTGGTGAAGAAGAGAAGAATGCCTGGTAAAATTTGATCAAAAGGATCTAGGTGACTGTTGAATATTAAATTTAATATGATCGAATGGGGATTGTTGCTTTTGTAGCTAATCAACTCTTTATAAAGCAGACCAGCATCTTTTTTATCAAAGTTCCAGACCTTAACCAATTCCAAGCATCCACGTAGAAGACGATCTCCATCCATATACCTTAATATAGCCATATTCTTGTAATTTGGAGAGAGAAATAAGGCAACAAAATAAATATCAGCAGAGAATTCTTTTGCTTGTTGGCTAATAACGGCCAGTGCGTGAGCTTTAAAGCCAGGGATTGGAACTTCAAGTTTGGATATTTCAAAATGAACATAGATTAACTCTTTAAAAACGTCTGGCAAACTAGCATCTCTTGATTCAAGCCTTCCGATTGCATCAATTATTGGTTTAATAACTTTTATCAACGCATTATTACTAGTGAAATAATATCTATCATTAATAATATTTTTAATATTGTTTCTAATTTCTGGATAATTTATTTTATCAGCCTCGCTTAAACTAAGACAGTGTTGAAAACTTCTTTCATAAGCAGATACGCTCAAGCAAACTTTAGCAATAGAGTACCATCTTGTTTCACAAAATGTACTTATAAAATAAAAGATTGAGAGATGCCTTGTTCTTTTTGCCAAGTTTGCAATGCCCGTTGCCATATATGTGAAGCAGTAAAAAAATTTACAAGTTTTTGATTTTTATTGCAAGTCGAAACAATACTAGCAAATCCAGCAATATTTTTTACAATAAGATTGAATGCATGCAAGCAACATCTAATAGGAATGATATTCGAATATTTATTCTAAAAAAAAAAAAAAATATTTAAAAGTTACTCAAAAATATGGAGATTGATAAAAGGTTGAATACTAAAAATAGGTGCATATTTCAATAGTACAAAACTAAAAATATTTCAGTAACATTTTCGAATTAACAATATTATTTTACTTAAATTTCTTAATTTTTATATTTTTGCTTTGGTAAGTAAATTTATTAAAAATATTTTAATATTCAAATATTTTAATAATTAACCTTAGATCGAATTTAAATTATTGTTGAAAAAGGCCTGTATATGCATCTACTTACCTTTAAAAGATTTTTTATTGAATCTATCACGAGAGAATTGTCAGTAACACAGGCAATTGTGGATGACATTTGAAACCTATTACTAACAAAAATTTCTTTGATTTTTTTTATAATAAAGGTTGCTCTATGACAGCTTGCAGATAGGTCAACGGATATCAATAACGTGTTCCTCATGTTCTTTAAGAAGTATAAACCCGTAAATGGAGTTCCTGGATATATCTGTCCAACCATTTAGACAAATAGTAGCGTTAGTAAAAGTTACCATAATGGTCAACTTTTTTTGAAGATAGTTAGAGAATAAATGTTCTTGTTAAAATACGTTCTCGTAGCATATCAACCAAAGGAGGTTGGTAACTTGGTGCTAATTCTTGAAGAAAATCTTGAATATATGGATTTGTAACGAAGTTAAAGGAGAGATTCCCATATATAATGCTATTTAGTAATTTTGAGTGGAGTTTTTCAGATTGTGCAGGAGGTATCGGTTTAGTATACCAATTTAAAATGCTATCTTGTTTTGGAGATGGTACAGCTAATTCAGATGATTCAGATGATTCAGATATAGTCTCAATTGAGTCTTCTTGGTTAGGTTTATTTTGCTTGCGAGTAGGGGTCGTTTGTTCATTAGCTTTCTTAAGATAACTAGCTTTCTCGGTAACTGGCCAGCTATTACATCTAAGAACGTGTTGATGAAGCCTTTCAGGCTTGCCCTCTTGTTCAATTAAGCAATATTTACACTTAGCGGTATATCTATTGCCTGTTTTCTTGTCTACAGAGCAATAAAAACCTGTCTATTGAGGGCCTTAATTGGTAAGTGATTGGGTAAAACCTTGAGGTGGTTGCATTTTATTAATTTTATTTGTAATTAAATGATGTAATAAAAAATTTTTGAATGGTTTGGTAGTATATAGCAAAAAATGTGCAATTTTGTTATTCACGACATTTACTAATTTTGATTTCTTTTATAACTTTAGGTACATTATATGGATGATAATTAATTTTTATTATGTATGACAATATTTCTTTTTTAATCTTGCGAATGAATTTTTTTTATCATTGGCTCTTTGGACAATGCAGGCGTACAGGCATTAAATCAAAAAGAAGCACTTAATTATTTTAATTGGTCTTATCATGCATATTGAATCTTTACGATTACTATATTTAAGTATTACTTTTTTATTTTAATTTTCTTACTTGAAATGTTTGATTTTGATAACAATATATATTTTTCCAATTTTGCAAATGAAATTTTTTTGTTTAGTATCGGCTCTTTGGACAATACAAGCATACAGGCACTAAATCAAAAAAGAAGCACTTAATTATTTTAATTGATTATATCATGTATATTGAATCTTTACGATTACATATTTAAGCATTACTTTTTTATTTTAATTTTCTTACTTGACTGTTTGATTTTGATGACAATATATATTTTTCTAATCTTGCAAATGAATTTTTTTGTTTAGTATCAGCTCTTTGGACAATGCAGGCTTATGGGCATTAAATCAAAAAGGTTAGCTGCTAAGCCCATTATTAATTACTATAGCTATTCTGTGATAACAATACGATTAATTATTATTCGACCAAATCGATAAGTTTATTAATGTAGGTCGATGCGCTTGCAGAATCATACTTTAAGTAATTTCCTTTTAATGTTATTGTTCTATCTTTATATATTTAATGATTATTAACTTGCTATTTAATTACTTGTTCTTTTTTAGATTAGATCATGCAGAACAATATGCAATGTTCAATATGGTTAGTATCTTTAAACAAAAATGACAAGACACTCAAATGCTTTAAGGATAACAAATCTCACTAAAAACTAAAGGTGATTTTTATATAACTGTGTATGGATACAGTCAAACCTAAGCTTGCCTTTCGGGAACCATAGTAAAAAAAAATGCAAATAGAATTCCAGGCTTCAATGTTAAACGGCTAGCAAAATATAGAAGTTTATTACCCAAGATTTAATATAACAAGATGGTATGTATTATGTATTGGTAAGAATTGATTATAGCTGTTTTCAAAAAAATGTAAAAATTGATTTCGTAAAGAATCGAAGGATTTGACTAGTAAAAATTAAAGTCTTGAAAACTCTGGAAATCTGAGAAATATCATGAATTCGCTATGGTATGGTGATCCATATCTTTCACAACTTTTTGTAAATAGTTATAAAACGTTTAAACATACGATTGATAATAAATTATTTTGTTAAACTTTTATAATAAATAAATAATTTTATATTTATTAAGATTATAACATATTTTGAATAAATATTCCAGCTTATACATTGTTCGAATAAATAAAAAAATCTTAAATTATTTTTTTAAAAAATCGCGATTTTGTAAATTTTCCGCTAATCAAATAATACTCAAATGTGAATCAAACTTTAAACAGCAATTATATATATACACATACATATGCACGCACGTTCATATATACCTGGTTTTTGGTACAATATTAGATGGGTCCATGTGTACTAAAAAATATTAAAGAAGCATTTGTAATGTTAAATGATTATTTAATAAGTATAATAATTAGTTAAATATGAATTAGGGTTAGAGCTAGGGTTAGCATTAGGGTTAGGCTTAAATAGGGGCATGCCCTTGCCCTCGTGCCCTATACCCTAGATAGACCAAATTTATACTAAAAATACAAAAATTAAACTTTTATATATATAGAATTTTGATATACAAAAACACAAATTAAAAATCTAACTTTTTTAATAATTTTTTAAAAGAATACACAAATGTAAACCTTATTTCATTTAATTTGTTTAGAATGGCGACACATTCTCTGACCTGACCTATCTATGTATATTTCAGAGTTCTAGTCATAGATATTCAGTTTTCGCTTATAAAGCACTTCAAGGGTCAGAGCCAAATTTATTAGAAATTTAATCTGTGTTGATACTTTTTTGTTTTTGAAAATATAGTTACATTTGGTTCTGAGCTAGGTTTTGAATTTATTACAAAAAATTTTTTAGCAAAAGTTATCTTCTATATTTTTCAATTTAATTGCTTCGAAGGCTTCTGTTTCATTTTATGAAAAGTTTAAGCTCATGTTATGCAGTATACTAAGAAACTTATGAGTAGATATCTTAACCAAAAAACCTTTCTATTATAATGCTCCATGTATCAGAAATCTGTTTTCTATAAAAACTATATTTGCAATAGTATCTTTGATTGCTGTTTTTGCCAAATAATTTGCTCTATTATTCTATATATCATTGCTATGATCTTTAACTTTCTGCAAGTTAAACTTAAGTTGTTTAATTATACAAAGTTCAACAATCTGTGATACTATTCAATAATTCTTTTTCTTGTACCAACTACTATTGAATATCTGTTTCTATCCTTTCTTAATGCTGTTAATAGCAGCTAAACTATCACTAAAAATTGTAACTACACTTCCTATTGGACAAACCAGAAATGCTGACCAGATTGCTAAAAGTTCTGGTTTAGTTAAAGATGGCCATAAACTTGTTTTCCTATAGTATTCGTTTAACACTATGTTCCTTGCTAGGTTCATAATACCCAACTAATTCCCATTTGTACTATTCTATTCAAAATCCTTACCAACCTATCTATTAATTCTGATGCTATGTTTAAATTTTCAGTATTATTTTTAACTATTTCTATTTCTAGTTTCTTCATGTTTCCAATTTTTGCAAAATAGATTCCATATTCCCTATCTCATTCCTTTCTATATATAATCTTTCAAACATTTTAGGTAATACTAGCGGGTGCTCTTCTTCATTTAACTTTTCTAATAGGGAAATAACTCCAATTATATTGTGTTTATAAATTCAACCAAAGCAGCTTTTGACTAGCTTTAAGTGTGTTTAGTGACACTTCTTAGTCATCCTTGTTGAAATGTTTTGAACCTTAGTTGTTATCTAGTACTCAACAAGAACCTTATTCTTCTTTTTTTTTAAGAACTTTACCCAACTCAATTAATGAATTTTTGGTATTGAAATAGATTTTTTCTTTGTATCTATTATCTTCTTGTAGCCTACTAAGAACCAATCTGGATTCGATACATTCATTTGATAACTTGAAGTAATTTGGCATGTGCTTGTATCTGCAATTAAGTTTTCTTTCAAGTACTTAAACCAACTAGCTTTCTTATCCTTTTTGCTTCTTGCTTGGAGTATCTTAATTTGTGGCTATATCAAAAGAGTTTTTCCATTCTCTTTTAATAATTGTTCTATATATACTATTCCCAGTTCGAAGAGGTAGTAATAAACTTTTGTAAAAACCTTTTCTGGCAAGATTTTATTAACTTCCAAACCTAGTAGACTAGGTCTTCGATAGGACTCCAAAGAACTCTGATACAACTCAGATCTGAGTTTATATAATTTTAACAGTATATTAGCCAAATAAATGTATAAAATAGAGCAAAATTTGAAAATTTATTATATAAAAATACATATTTGATGAATTTCTATGCAAAAAAATTCCTTTTTTAAAATTACCTGAGTTGTATCAGAGTTTTTCAGGGTACTCTTTTGATTTGCTTTTTATCTCCATATAGATTGACTTCACAATTCATACTTTTTGTCTTAAGAAGTGTTAAACATGCCAGATTATTTTGCCAGATTTTAGCTAGCCAAACTGGTGTCTTTGCGATATGTAACCAGTCAAGGTAGCCTGCACATACAATTCCTTGTTTTATTTGAATTCTTGTAATCTTTTCTATAATACTATGACTGCCAAGTCTTTTCTGAACACTTGTCACCTGCTTTATTAATAATTCTGACCAGAGAGGCTTAATGTTTACTAGATTGTTGTGTGTAATAATTTGGTTATTTGCTGTATATGCTAGATCTATTTTTTGTTTACAAATTTTGATGTACAGCTAATGAATTCTTTCCAATGCATGTTTTGAAAGTTTAAATGTTTGAAGTAGATAGCATAACTTCAAAATTATAACAATATTATTGATATAGATAAGTTGACTAACGGTTATTTTCTTTTTGTACAGGCAGCCTACTACTTTTTGTCGGATAAGTGATTTTTGCATGCCCTTACTAATCCAAACCCCAAAACTCTAATTAAGGACCTTTTTTTTCAGGTATTAATCCCTGTCTACTAAGAACAATCTCTTGGTCAGGGCTATAATTGTTAATTACTAGCAGGTTTGATTTGTTTCTATTAACTTTAATCTGGTTAAGTGAATAAAACTGCTTAGTAATACAAGTTATTTCATAGAGTTGTTTCTTTGATTCAGCAATTCAGGCCGTGTTGTTAGCATATACAACTACTGCGATCCTAGCTAACATAGTTATGTTTGTAGGCGAGGCCGGTATAACTTTTATACTGCAACTTGTATTTTAATGCTTTATTTTCTTGCATCTAACATAATAGGTGATTATAAAACAACTTCCACAATAATGATGAAATAACTTTCCCTTGGTCTATTCTTCTGTCTGCCTGAATCTTTTTTGTTAAACTGTGTGCTATTGTCACTTTGATTTTCTTTTCTTGAAATAAATTTAAGATAAAGAATTGTGTATTATCCGAAAGTTTAATTTTTTGCAGAGCTAGGTTCAGTATATGTAAGGACATGGAGTCAAAAGCCTTTAACATATCTTGTAAAAGCAACTATAGCTCCTTTTTTTCTCTTTAGCCTCCTCTATTATTGTATTAATAAAGTATACCAGGTCCTTTGTAAAGTTACGCAGAAGTTCTGCAAAATTGTATCCTTGTAGGATGTTATGCTCGACAATAATTCTAAATATTATCTTTGTAAGAATATGGGTTACACACTTATGAAATATTTTTATAATGCTATAGGTCTTACATTATCAAGACTATATTTCCAGTCTGCTTCCTTAGGGATTGGTTACAATTGCGCTATTTTTCACTTTCCTGAAATTTGGCCACTTCTTATATATAGTTTTGCAAACATTCTAAAAAGTGATTGTATTTCTGCACTTGCTTTTTTTATGAGAGTATAATCTATTCCAGATATATCTGGAGCAGTATTTTTTTAACTTCTAAGAGCATTTTATACAATTCTTTTTCTGTGACTTCTTCACCTATCTGCTTTTATTTTGTGTTTTGGTTTGAAATATTCTGCTCATTCTTGTAACATACTAGAGCTTTCTATTGATATACTTGTATAGTTAAACTGTTTTTGAAAATGTTCTTTGGTTTTGTTCAATACTTCTTGTAGATTATTCAATAGCTTCTATGCTCTATTTTTTTATTAAAATATAACATTTTGCAATATTATGCAATTTTTATTTTTTTTATATATTTGTAATTTTTTTATATTTGTTTAAAATTATTATTATAAAAATACTTTTTATTATAAAAATTTGAGTTAATAAAGATGGCTGTTTTATATAATAATATTCAATAATATTTACTTTAAATTTCTAATATAAATTTTGGTTTATTTTATTACTTAATTCAATTTTATTGGCCAAAAGTATATAACAATTTTCCAAATTTATATATTGTAAAACATATAAAAAATTTTTTTATCAATTGTGTAATAACCAGGTAACTTAGGTAATCATTTTTATCTTTGAAATATTTTCTCTTGGATTATTATATATATAATATAATATATATTGTAGGTCAGGATTTCACTAATCAGAATGCATATTTATTTTATATATTTTATTACTACTTAGTTTTTTAATATATAGATTGTATTTATAATTTAATATTAGAGTTTTTACAATTTGATTTGATTTAATTTATTTGATCAAATATTTGATTTTAAATCAAATACAAATACAAAATTTTTAAATTAAATCAAATTCAATTAATAAATATTTAATTTAATTTGATTAAATATTTAAAATATTTGATTTTATTTACACCAAATTTAAAAAATTCAAGTTAAATCAAATTTAAGTATAGAATTTTTAATTGAGATCAAATTCAAATCAAGACTTTTTGATTTGACCAAATTCAAATATGTCTAATATTTATTTTGAATTTAAAACCCTATTTAATATACAAAATATTATATATTATAATATAATATATATATATTATATTATATACAATAAAAGATTTAATTTTGCTAATAAATATTAATATAGTTAAATCAAAATAAATAAAATTATACTATATAAATTCTCAAAATAACGGGCATGGGCGTTATTTTGAATTTTGACCCGAATTAAGCTTAATTCGTACCAAAATTCTAAATAATGCCCATGTCCATTATTTTGAGAATTTACAAATCAGTATTGGCATATTTAAAAAAATTTTATTTGGGCTCAAACAAATATGAACATGAACTAGTCCAAATACAACAACTATGAACATGAACTAATCCAAATACAACAAATATGAATATGAACTAATCCAAATTCAACAAAAATGAACATGAACCTAATCCAAATATTGTAGTATCATGTCCATATCTTCTTTACTGAAATGTTCGGAGTATTCTAGCCTCAATTTTGTTTTGTCTATTTGGAATATTTGGAATTGTAAGCTTGTGTGCGTTTGATTTGAACTAAGTGCTTTATGTTTATTAATAAAAAAAAAAAAATTGTCAATATGGGCATAGTCCATGTTCGATAGCCATGCCAAAAATAATTCAATTTATTATATAATATATAATATATATATAATGTACTATGGTATTTAACGCCATACACGAGTAAATTTACTACTCACCAAAATTTAGGGTTAGAGTACAGTTAAGGTTTAAATAAGGATTAGTATAAAGATTTAAATTGTTAATTAATATAAAGCTCTTGAAGGGTCTAAACATATTTACTTAAACGCCCTATGGTGCATTCTATGCATTCTAGTAAAGTCGTATAATTTTAATAAGTATAATTTCTAGATCAAATCTATTATTAATACAAGGAAAAAAAAAAAAAAACCATTGTTACATATATTTTATTATAGAGTATATATTTAAAAATTCAATATGTAAACGTAGCTTCTAGATTAAATCCATTATTAATACGAAATTATTGTTATTTAATCTATATATATATTATATATATATAATAAACGGTATTGTTGTGTATATATATATATATAATATTAATAACAATATATACAATTGTATTGAAACGATTAACAGAGAATAACTATTTTTGAAACGGTACAGTTCATACAGTTCATGCAAACAACCTGAAACCTGATTTTTTAATACCGACATAAAACCGAACTTTTTTTTGAACACAATAAGGGGGACAACTTCTTTGTTCGTATAATCAATAATGCTGAAACTAAACATCTGTTGTCTTAATAAAAGTGCAATTCACATTTTGTTCGAACAACATTAGTGTAACAAATACTAAACTAAAAATGAAATTGATAAAGGATTATATAAAATGAATATCATAGCTTGCGTCAGCGGCGTGGATCCTCCTAGAGCACTTACGCAAGCCCTACCATGCAGCCAAGGACTTACGCAAGCTCGTTAATCATGCTGCAAAGGACATACGCAAGCTCGTTACCATGTTGCAAAACGAAGACAACACATTTAATGTTACATTTTGATTATGTTTTGTTTAAAATAACCGAAATTTCAAACCTTTCTTAAAAAAAAAAAATGTAATACAAACAAAAAAAAAAAGAAGAGAAAAATTTTGAGTCATGTTTAAACGGGCAAAAGCGGGCAAAAGGCTAAAATTTGGATAATTTTGTAGCGTAAGCCACTGTCATCCCACTTTTTTTTCACCACTTATAATAATCAAGCAGAAAGATTTACAAACTTATCTGGCTGCTTTCCATTGTAAAAAAACATATACGTATAAAAAAAAATCATAATAATATGACGTATATAGAGCCAATATCTACCAATCATCATGATTGTTGATTACCAAATTCGGATCGGGTGGAAAAAGATTCGTTTTTTTATAGGCCGACAGCATAACCAAGTTTTTTATCTGTTATTTATAACTATTTATTTACGTACAGTAAAAATATATCGTGCATCCATTTCAATCCATTTACATATATCATTTTTATTAGTTATTGATAGTTATGAAAGAAATATAAATAGGCTCATAAAAATTCGTAGTCTCCTCAAAACAACTCAATTCTGTCTCGTAATTTTTTATAATTTTTTATAATTTTTTTTTTAAACAAAATAATAATATCATATATATAAGTAAAAAAAACTTATATCGAAATATAAAATATGCAGATTTTTGTGAAAACTCTTACCGGTAAAACTATTACTCTTGATGTTGAATCAAGCGATACTATCGATAACGTAAAACAAAAAATTCAAGATAAAGAAGGTATTCCACCGGACCAACAACGTTTAATTTTTGCTGGAAAACAACTTGAAGACGGTCGTACTCTAAGTGATTATAATATTCAGAAAGAATCTACTTTACATCTTGTACTTCGTTTACGAGGTGGAATGCAAATTTTCGTAAAAACCCTTACCGGCAAGACTATTACTCTTGATGTTGAATCAAGTGATACTATCGATAACGTAAAACAGAAAATTCAAGATAAAGAAGGTATTCCACCGGACCAACAACGTTTAATTTTTGCTGGAAAGCAACTTGAGGATGGTCGAACACTCAGTGACTATAATATTCAAAAAGAATCAACTCTTCACTTAGTTCTTCGTTTACGTGGTGGTGCGAAGGTTAACAAATGTAAATGTAAGTTTGGAGATTGTAACGATAAGGCCGTAAAAATTGTTGGTCATTGTCGTTATTGTGAAATGGACTTTTGCTCACGTCATAGGCTGCCTGAAGCACATGCTTGTATAAATCTAACGAGTTGTAAACAAGCTAGTTTTGAAAAGAACGCCGCTAAACTAAGGAGTGAACAATGTGTAGCTAGTAAAGTTGTTATTTAATAAATACTTTTGTCTCTTTTTTTTTAATTTTTTTTTTTTTAATTTTTTTTTTTTTCCACTTTCATTTTCATTTTTTTTTTCTCAGTTATCTCAGTTTCCTCAGTTATCTCAGTTTAATGCTTGTATCATATTTATTAATTATAATGTATAGAAATAATTTCATATATCTTTCATAGAAAATACATAGAATAAATTTTCGTCGTTAACTTGAAACTTATCTATCTTTGTATAATATGTAGTGTGATAAATGTGATAAATGTGGACTGTATATTATTGGTGCTCGATTTTATTACTTTGCATCGATTCCCGATTTTAGCGTATTTATATCGATATGATATCTGATATCTGATATCTGATATTGTACGTACGTACGTATCCTGGAATCATTGACCAGTATTAATTTTTCTCGAATCCTAACTTTCAAAAGCATTCTGATTTTATAATAAATACTTAAATGTTTTTATCTTGCATAAAATCTTCCACACACATTTTACATAAAAGTTCTTCCTTCCTTAATGGTAAATAAACACCTGTCTGTTTCATTAATTTCAAGGAACAATTAATATCTTTTTTATATTTATATGCCTTGTATGGTCAACTGCCTTCTATATAATATGAAGGTGCATTTGGGGCGAAGGTAAATATAATGTGGCGAATTGAATATGATCCGGTGATCGGAACCGAGCGATTTTTACACCGTTCGATTTTTTCGTTATCACATATAATATCGATATTTGACTTGCGTACAACTACGCTATTGTATTAAATGATCATATATGGGAATTGATTCAGATTATTATGGGTAGGCTTATAATACATATACGGATATATTAATATTTTTAATACCAATGTGTATCGGATTTGCTAATTATTAATAAAGTATCATTACGTAATATTTGTTTTCTTTTAAAAATTCTTTAAAGAATATTAATATATATGTATTTGTAATATATATATATATACACGATGTATCAGTATAAATTTACTTATATATACACACACTAAGCTTTTTGAAAAATTAGTTAAACACTAAAAATACATATATACACGATTTATTAGTATTTATTAGTATAAATTTACTTATACATACACACTACGCTTTTTGAAAAATTATATGAAACAATTTAAACATATATGTATAAAATAAAATTTATATATAAATGTCTATATAGATCGCCGTAAATAGAGATTTTTCTATTAATAGTAATCATAATGTTTATTAAGGAATAAAAAACCCTATGGTTTTTTAAATGTATTAAAAATATACTATACTGTAGATGCTTACAAATAAAATTTGAATTATTATTATTTAATATACTAGCAGTACTAGTTTGACAAAAAAAAATTTTTTAATCAATTTTTATTTGTATACTATATAGTACAGTATATGAAACATATACAAAATATATATATAAGAAAAATTCTATTTTTTATCCGGGTCAAATCATCTGATATATAATTTTTTTTTACACTATATAATATAAATTTATATATTGAATATCATTAATTTTAACTACCGTAAACTGCCGTATAAACAGCCCGGGTCTGGTACATTCCACCAAAAAAATTAATTAGTAAAAAAAAGAAAATTATTAGTAAAAATGAGAGGGGGGTCTGATATGTGGGGGGCTGTTTATACGGCAGTTTACGGTACTAACCAACCAATTTATAAAATCTTTGTTATAGTAGTTTGTATTGTATAATATAATGAAAATTATATATCGAATAATTTTAATTCGGATAAAAAAAATATAATTATATATATATAACTTGATTTTTTAAATAAAAACTTTATATAGTGCAGAGCAGTATAAAATATTTACTCTATATATAAAAGCGCTTAATTGGCTAATTTTGTATAATTGATTATTGATTCTAATTGGTTAATTAAATATATATATATATATATTATATTAAATACTATATATTTTTTTAAAATTATTATAAATTTTAACTTTTAATAATTTCTTTAAATCAAAAAATTCAATTATACTATTATCTAGATTTGTTTTTCTTCTCTTTTGTTTTTTCTTTTTGTCGTTTTCTTTTCTTTTCTTTTGTTTTTTCTTTTTCCCTTTTTTACTTCCTTTTTGTATTCGTTTTCTATTTTGTCTGTTTTTACTTTCCCCCTTTTTCATGTCCTTTGTGAAGAAGGAAAAATTTAAAGGAAAGAAAAAAAATGGTCTTGATATGGCATACAACGCCGGTGTCAGTAATAGTTGGGCGTACATTGTACAAAAGTTCGAGCAAGTTCGGGCTCCAACTTGAGACGAAAGGTTGTTATGGTGGATCGCTTTGGGTACCTAGTACTTGGAGAGTTTCTTTTTGATAGAGTTTTAAAAGTAATTAGTGGCAGTATTGTATTTACCTTTCTCAAATAATAAAAAGAAGCAAGATCGTTGAAACAAAAAAAAAAAATTAAATCAAAAAATAATAAAAAATCATCTAAAAAAAATATAGTTTAGTTAAAAATCTATTAATTTATTGGAAAGCTTTTGATTTAACTTGGCTTAAAAACATTATAATAATTTAAAGTTTTTATTAATAGAAAGTATACTGTATATGTTTTGTTATCTTACACTATACAAAATTATAATAGTTAAGGAACATATCTACATGTTATATCAGCAGATTAGCGTAATTAAGTAAATCGACAAATTATAATCGAGGATTATCAAAAAAATTTTACATGAAAATTTATTATAGAGCAAATTTTTACAAAAATGGCTTTTTAACCAGCTTTGCATTTATAATTTTAAGTAAGTAGAACATTATAAAATTTATGTATTTAATTATAAGTCTAAAGTAGATTAAAAAGTGCATTTTTTTTAAAAATTAGCTTCCGAATTTACTCTTGATAGTTACCAACCCATCTAACAATACCAACCTATTCTAAAATACTTGAGTATTTCAACAAACAGTAAAAGTACTTCTTTCTACAGCTTAGTATAGCTATTTTATTGAGTTTTTTGGTTTTTTAACTTGTCTAGATGTCAAAAACCCCCTTTTGTTAGTTGTAACAAGTGCTTTATTTGTTAGTTTTTTAATATCACTTAGGAGCAAATTTTTGTATAATAGTTTATTAAAAATTATACTAATCTGCTGATATGTAATGGTTTAAAATATACAGCCAACCCTCCATAAATGCAACTTGTAGGGACAAGCCTACAACGTGCATTTAGAGAGGTTTGCATTTAGAGAGAGCCAATTAAATTGCAGCTTTAAAAATTAGATCATCAAGTTTGTGTAACTTCTACCAAAACTGTATAACCTATTTTAAATACTGAAATTTGATTGGCCACGTGCATTTAGGGAGTTAGTGTGATATAAAATGTTATTCAAGAGAACATGTATTTACAGAATATAGAACATGCATTTAGCACTAATAACATTTTACGGAATAGAAAAAAACATGCATTTAGAGAGGTATTGCATTTATGGAGGTTGCATTTATGGAGATCTGACTGTAGTTATAGGCCGGTGCAAAAAGATTTGCGCCTCAAATAGTTCTGATTAAAATATTTTTTGTACAAATTAATTTATAATTTTTTTAATTTTAATATAATTATTAGATTACCGGATTGATAAAAATAAAATTATTTTAATTATTTTATTGATAAAATAAAAAAATTTATTAATAGTAACTTTTTTTAAAAATATTTACTATAATTTACTATAGTAATTTATATATATGCGTATATAGTAAAAAGATCAAATTATCATGCTTTAAAGCTAAATTTCTTCACAACTAGTGATTCAATTTTGCTCAAATTTTAACCATACCTTTATCATATGCACATTAATGCACTTGCATAGTACAAGCTCATACAACTGCATATTGGTTGCGAAATTATTTAAAATAATTTTTTTTTTAAAAATTTTTTTTGCTTTTTTTTCAAATACAGTGAATTGTACATACTTAATTATTAAAATAAAACAATGTTAAAACAATAAAAATAATATAATAAGTTAGATTAAAACCTATTTTATTTGATACTAAAACATTTTTAATAATTAATCAAGAATAAAAAAACTTATCCTGATTGTTAAAATTATGAAATTTTTTGAGGGGCAAATCTTTTCGCACCGGCCCATATTTATAAATCAAATAAGTTTACTTTTATAATTTTTTTATACAGTTAACATTTGCTATAATCACCTCTACTTTAATTATAATTTCAATAAAATTACACAATTTTCTAGATCTATTTTTTTTATTATTTTTTTTTTATTATATTAACTAGATGGTCCGGTTATGTTTTATTGTGAAAACTATAGTTACATATGCTAATGCTATTACTATGGTTCGATCTACTAATCTAAAACTAAAACTATAAATCGGCCAGTTACCATAAGCACTTAATCGTGACCTGCCAAGGATAGATAATATCTCCCTATATCTGTTGTACCTAATGGCCTCAAGATACAGCTCACCGACAGAGATCTATCAGCTCGTCTGTCCCACCTAATTTCTTTCAAACTTCTTCCACCTAGATCTTGGCAGAAAAGTTAAACAACTACTATCTGCAACTAACAAGAAAGATAAAAAAAACACAAAGTATAAGAAGGGGGTATAAGGGGGAAGTGAAAAAAGGGAAAGTAAAAATTGGGGAAATCTACACATCCTAAACGAAAAACCTAAAGTAAATGGACAAGATGAAAAAAGCGAAAGAAAAAAAAGTGGTCGAACATACATATGTTGTAAAAAAGAAAAGAAAACTATGTAAAAATTCCTCTAGTGGTTTCTCCGAAAAACCTCACGTATCATTCGTTTATTCCAAAATATACTCGTGATCTTGAATCCGAAATAGTAGGTGCCTTCCTAATTGGAACAGAGTAAACACTGCTGATCTTTTGAAGGGGTGCGCCGAAACGCCCACTTTTTGGAATTTTTTGGGAAGCCGTTAACACCAGAGAAAATTTTTCAAACCCAAAGAGAAAGTAAGAGTTATGCTATACAGAATAATATATCTAACCAGGCCTTTGCTTCTATATTCATATCCACAGAGCTTGACAAACCTCCAGAGTTGCTCTACTACTTCTTCGCTTGATAGTACCAAAGCCCGCCAAGGTGCCTCGCTTAAAAGTCTGCATGTCTTTTTCATCTCTATTTCATAGCACAGAACCTCCAGTGAATGGTCTTTGTACCTGACAGCAGCTTGGTGAAGGTTTGTTGTGTTAAATATGTTAGCCATATAGTTTTTCGTAGTTCGATTTTTGTGGAAGGTTTGGTACAAGGGATCATCGGAAAGAGTTGTATTCTATCGTTACGATTTTTTTTTTATTATTATTAATTTTCTTATTTATAATTATATTAATATAACAATTACTATTAATGTACATACTTTTTTAAAAACTATTTAATAGTAGCCATATATAATTTTTTCTAAATATAATTACAAATACAATAAAAAAAATTTGAATTCTAGTTCAAATTTAATAGCAAATAATATAATAATATTATAAAAAAATTGCTATTTTTACTCAAAATTTGATAATAGATATCTCAATAACTAGTAATCCGAATTAGCTTAAATTTTTGTATTAGTATTTATCTATGATATATAAAAATTTCAGCTAATTGGTCTAGTAATTTTTATGTAATTGCTTGTATATAATAGTTAATTTTTTTAAAAAAATTAACTATTATATACAAGCAATTAGGGCACTGACATTTATTAAATAATATTTTAGGGAGTGAGGGTCAAGAAAAATCTTACCTTAGTTAAATTTGATTGGCTAAAATTCTATTTATAGATTTTACCTGGGGTAGAGGGTAAACCCTTATAGTAAATGAATATTAAGTAATAAATGTCAGTGCCCTTACTCAAGAATCACTAAACCAAATTATCTGAAATTTTTTATATATCATATAGATGAATAACAATATTATCTATGATAAAAATTTGGGCCAATTCAGATCACTAGTTATAGAAATATTAATTATCAAAGTTTGAATAAAAGTGGACATTTTTAACTTGGTTATAAATTATTACTGATTATATTTAACTACTATTTATAGTAATTAAGATTTTAGCAATATATACACATATATATTTGATAGAATCATGCAGAGTTAATATTTCTATCCGGATTTATATATCTGAATATATACTATATCATGTGGTATAACATGACATAGTATTTTATATTCGGAATAAATAAATCCAGATTTAAATTTAAATCCGGATATATACTATGTTAAAACCAGATAAATCCGGATATAAAAAATATATCTGAGATCTTCCGCAACTCTATCCGCCGATCACTTGTACCAACAAAATCGCTAAAATTCTGAAGTGAAGTTACGAAGAAAACAGAAGGAAAACTGGAAGACACATGCAGTTGGCAGCTATTATTTAGGGATACAGTTAATTGAGTATCTTGCTAGTAGCCCCAGAGTTTATCACTCACCACACCACCGGCACTTGTCGTTTAGAGGTAAAGTTCATAGACTACCTGCCGACAAGCTCAGAGTTTATCACTCACCAAACTAAGAAGACTCCGGTTGGTTCCCTGTCGGATATTGGACTTACACGGGAAGGACAACACTCCTTTTTCTATTACAAGTGAAGAACTGGTGCCATTGATTTTTTTTTTTCGAAGAATTTTCAGAAAAGTGGGCATTTTGCCGTACCCCCTCCAAAAGATCGG
>QKWP01001148.1:29309-54643 GCA_003550325.1 Gigaspora rosea | reverse complement strand
TCCAAATCGGGAAGGCACCCATGAAGTTGGATTTGATCGTCACGAGTGGCTTGGAAACAAATCACGTGGACTGTCGGTTGAGGTCTTAGGATAAACACTTTAGAAAGTTCCCGAGTATTTTAGGTTTAGTAGTCGGGTCACTTAGACTACTTTTTTTTTCGTTTAACATAATGGAACCTGGGCCATTGTTGGTTAGGGTTTTATGTTAAAATTTTTATTTCGAAGTCTGTTGGTTGTTGTGAAATAACCTAATAGCTAACTTTAGGCCACGGGTAAAGATCTAAAGTAGCGGGAGGCAATAGTAAAGCCCGAGTTTTTTTCATTCCCTTAGTTAAAAACTATATATTATCTTCCCTGCATGTATTAATAATATTAACTAATAAAGAATAAAGAGCCTGGTCTCGGTTATAAAACGAAAAAAAAAATAAAAAATATATCTGGATAGAGGTATTAACTCTATAATCATGCTTAATATGAACTCTAATATAATCAAAGCTTTTATTAGTAATATTTATTTAATATTAATATGCAAATTTAATATTTACAATTTTATTTTTACAAGAAAAAGATATATATTATCCTTTGCTTTGCAAAGAATAGTTGATGCTTCTGCTATGGCTATTGAATTCACTTTAGCATTTTTTTTTACTAATGTCTAAATCTCTATAAAACTATAAATCAATATTCACTCTAACCCTAACTATTGATTAATCTTTACTTATTATTTTAACAAATTACAAGAACGAATATTATGTCCTTTAATATGACAATTTGAACAGGTATAACTTTGTTTGGAATTTTTTTCAAAATTCAATTGTTCATAATTCGATTGATTCAAATTTTCATCAATCATACTTAAAGATTATTTATTATTCAATTCCAGAGCGCTTTTTGTTTTTTATTTAAGCAACCTCTAGGTGTTTAAAAGTCTTTGTACAATATGTTTGATTTTGAAAAGTAATTACTTAAATATTGATTTTAAAGAAAAAAACATTTCTAAAATATTAATAGCATTCGACACTATTTTTTAAAACTATATTAACTAAACTTTTTTATAAATCTAATAAAGATCTAATTTAATACTTTTAGAAGAATCCAATATAGCAGAAGGTTGTTAATAAGTCTTCAAAAATGATAAATTAGTATAACATTCAGTACTATTTTCAACTAAACCAACTTCAATAAATTAACTCACTAGAGATAAGTTTAATTCAACACTTCTTAAAAAACTAACTGTATTAAAGCATTCGCTAAGAAAGCAGCAGGCCTTAAAAATGTTTAGTTTATTTACTCAATATTCTTGTTAAACTAACTTTATATAGTACTTCACTAACCTGAGATAGGTTTAAATATAGAAATACATTATACCATAATAATCATTTTAAGACAGGTAAATTTAAATTAATAGTTCCTGAAAAACTAATTGTAGTATAATATTCAAATGACCAATAGGTCTTTTAAAGTGATAGTTAGCATAACTTTCCCCATTTTGAGGTTACTTCTAACATTTTGCTAACCTGAAATAGGGTTAAAAGAATCAAGCACAATATAGCAAACAAATAAAGGATCGATAAGACTTGTCAAAAAAAAAAAAATAGAATCTTGTCATTGTTTACTTGTTTAAAAAATATCATTGTGAAAAAATCAAATACAGTTTTGTATTATGATCTTTTTGGCTTAATTTTATATTACATGATTAAGGTGTTAATGTTAACTAGTAGTATATATAATACTGTAATAATTTAATAAAAATAACAAATTTTTTATTAATCAACTATTATAAAATTTTGCTATTTTTACTCAAAATTTGATGATAAATATCTCAATAAAAGTACTTTCAAAAATTAGCTAATTTTTGTTTAATATGAGCCTATCTCTACCTACTCACACCTGATATCACAATTAGCCAATCAGATTTTATGATTATTGAAAATTAAATATAATTGGCTGGAGCATAGCGACGGACCCTAAGTTTCTATGTGAAGTGATACAAAAATTACCTTCCTGATGTGCTGCAATTGTAAATCTTGACAAATTTTACTTTTTTGATATACTTGCATATATATGATGTAAATCTTATCAGAAATGGAATTTGGAAATTTTTTTGTCTGTTCGCACGCATGTTTATATTTGTGCTTTTAATGTTACCAATATATGCGTATTAACGCGTTTGTGTAATATGATGAACATCATATGATGAGCTCCGGACATATAATGCTATGCATTAGCCTAGTATTTAATAGTAAATAACTTTTGATTTACTAGACCAAATTTGATGGTTCAACTACCAAAAAGATTTTCTTGACAAAAAAATTCTAGTGAGCCAAAATTGTTGAAATCCAATTACAAAGTTTTGTGATCAAAATAGATTTGTATTACTATAAAAGTTCTATAATTTATTAAATAATTAGATCAGAATAAATTTGTACAGTCAGACCTTCATAAATGCATGTTTTTTCTTTTTGTAAGATGTTATTGCATGTTCTATATTCTGTAAATGCATATTCTCTTAAATAATATTTTATATCATACTAACCTCTTTAAATACATGTAGCCAATCAAATTTTAGTATTTAAAATAGATTATACAGTTTTGGTAGAAATTACACAAATTTGATGATTTAATTTTTAAAGCAGCAATTTAATTGGCTCTCTCTAAATGCAAACTTTTCTAAATGCACATTGTAGGCTTGTCTCTACGAGTTGTATTTATGAAGTAGGGAATTGACTTGAAAAAAAATTGTTAATCGATGATTAACCTAAAAAAAATTTTTAATTGATCAAAATTCAATTATACATGCTTGATTGATTATAATTGATCAAGCATATAATTTGTAACCTCAAGCATACATAATCGATCAATTATTGGGCCAATTATTGCTCAATTATATTTTATTTACCAAATTAAATACTTCGTTGAAAATCAGGAATCTCTTAAAATGCTAATCTGCAGTTAGCTAGTAATTGCATTAGCTCCGATTTTATAATTTTACTGTATAAAAAAAATGAAGATTTTTTAATAATTGACTAGCAAATTTTAATTCTATTCAAATTATCCTTTTATATAACTTACTAAACCTTCGTTTAAATTATTTTTTATATTACTTACTAAATCTTCGCTTAAATTATTTTTTATATAACTTATCAAGCTTACGCTTAAATTATTTTTTATATAACTTATTAAATCTTCGCTTAGATTTTTTTTTTATATAGCTTAACAAATATATTTAAGTTATATATTAATATGCCTTCATAGAGAACTTTCAAGCAAAATATTATAATTAAGCAAAAGAATTTGAAAAAATCGGTATATTTAATTGTTTTTTCACGTATAGTAAAATATCGATCCAAATAGCTTGTATTAATTCCAATAGTTCGTCAATTTCTTTATCCAGAACTTTAGTAAAACCTTATTCGGATAAGTGTTTTTAAAAGAATATTTATTTTTTAATTTTGACGTTGTTGATGTGAAAATTTTAGTATGTTAAACATAAAACATATTAGAAGCAGTATCAATTAACAATTTTCTAATAGGATTATATAAAATAAATAAATGTATTTGAATTTAGTGATTATACCTTGCAATTGCGTGACATAGTAATTTATCCAGATATCCGGGTAATCTAATAGTAACCGGATAGAAGTTTTCCCAACAGGTATAACCTCTATTAGAATTTTAATTAAAAAATAAATATGTCTTCTTATTTTATCAAAATAAGTTTACGAATTTAAGAATATTATGTGCAATCCGATTATTAGTAATCTGAAAAGCACTCTAATTAACTGTAAAATTTTAGACTATAAAAAATATTTATTAATAGGTATTTAAAATAAACTATATACTAAATATTTTCAAACTATATTTCATAATATTGGATTTTATCTAGTTATTGGGCCCAGGTAAGTACCACCAGGTCACTCGCAGGTAGGTGGGTGACCAGGTTGAGTTTTGGCAACTCGAGTAAAAGTTGAATCAACCAATAGATCCGGCCAAAAATAAATATTATTACAACCACTAATAAAATTAGCTTTAACTGATATATATCAAAATCGAATTTTTGCAGATTTATTAGGACGGGCAATTTAAATATTTATAAAAACATAGGCAATAAACACTAAAAATCTACTAATTTATCACAAAATCCTACATATATTTGATAATACTAAAAACTGAAATGCGATAATCTTTGAAGTTACTAATTTTAAGTAATAAAATTTGCAAAAAAAAATAGGGTATTGCTATTCGCACCATGGTTTTTGCTATTTGCACTATGGATTTTGTGTAACAGTCAACTTTTTCTATTTGCACCATGGTAATATATGTTGCACCAATAAAAACTCCTCTTTTTTTGTAGATTAACACTATAAAAAAAGTTTTTTCGCAATTTTTGTATAACCTTGGGCTAATTTCATGTTGCACCAATAAAAACTCACCTTTTTTTGTAGAATAATAGTTACGACGCTACTAATATTGTGTAACATTATACAAGTCTTAATTTGGTAACCCAATCTAGTAGCTAATTTATAATGCAGGCCAACTCTAACCCTAATTTCATAATGCGGGCCAACCTTTACCCTAATTTTTAAGGCTTTAACATAATGCGGGCTGGAGTTTCGCAATTTTGTGTAACCTTGGGCTTTTTCATATTGCACCAATAAAAACTCGCCTTTTTTGTAGATTAACAGTTACGACGCTATTAATGTTGTGTAATATTACACAAGTCTTATTTTGGTAACCTAATCTAGTAGGCCTGCTAATCTAATTTATAATGTGGGCCAACCCTAACCCTAATTTCATAATACGGGCCAACCCTTACTCTAATTTTTTAAGATCTTAACATAATGCGGGCCAGAGTTTTGCAATTTTGTGTAACCTTGGGCTATTTTCTTGTTGCACCAATAAAAACTCACCTTTTTTGTAGATTAACAACATATAGGGTGCAGAATAAAGATTTCGCAATTTTTGTGTAACCTCAGACCATTTTAATGCTGCACCAATAAAAACACGCCTTTTTTGTAGATTAACAACTTATATTTGGAGTGCAAAATAAAATTTTTCAAATATTTGTGTAACTATACCATGGTGCAATTGATTAATGATCTAATGTTATACAAAAACCATGGTGCAAATAGCAAAAACCATGGTGCGAATAGCAATACCCAAAAAATAAAAATTTAAAAAATCTTGTAGATTTTTAAATAATACTAATTGTTTGACAATTACAACAAATTTAAAAAGCGTAGTAGTAAAATTTATAATTTTCTAATAATTAAAATTATAATATTCGCTATTTCTTTTATTAACAAAAAGAAGTTCATTAACTGTGTCAGGCTTAAGCCTGTTTCTTTCACATGTTATTTGCTTATCTGTATTACTAAAAAGACGTTTGCTTGGAACAGAAGTTGCGAGAGTATCTAAATATTTTTGAGATATCTTGAAAAGAACAGGAAAATCTTTTTTATTATCCTTCCACCATTTAAATGGATTTTCACTAGTAGCTTGTAGTGTCCAAAATTTAAGATAATGATCAATTTCATCTTTATTAATAACCTCTTCTTTTTCTTCTTCAAACAGGTATGATTTAAAATCACTGATTGCTTTTTCTTTATTCTTAAAATGATCTCTATTTTATTAATAGACTCTTGATTATGATTTAAATGCTTCTCATTTTTAAAAAAGTTATATTCCGATCTTAATAATGTGATTGCTTTTTCTTTTCTTCTTCCGGCCATCCTTTCATTTTTTTGAATCTTGGATCTAAAATACTTGTGAGTAAAACTGAATTTGGTGGAGAATCAAAATAATTCAAAAGAGCATCATGAATTGCATTTTTGACTAAATTAAGAATTTTAGTAATATTTGGTCTATTAATATAATCAATTTCCTCACAGTTTCCTCATCAGTTTCTTCATTGGCTTCTTCCTCAGTCTCTTTCTCCTCATTTGCTTCTTCTCTCGTTGATTTGATTCCTAAATATTAATAAACATTTTATAGTATTTTTAGCTAGCATAATTCTAAAAACCATCTATTACTCAGAAAATCAGCTGATTATTGTATAGCACTACTTATAATTTTATGCATAAAATAATAATTAAAATTTGGATATATTCGCTATTTAAATGCAAATATAGTACCGGTCTTAACAAAGTACTTAGTTTTATACAAAGTACTCTGGGTACTATCTAATGATGGGTGACGCATGATGCAACTCATAGCTCATGACTAGAGGTGCAGGCGAATCATCCCAATGATGTCCCAATAATGTTACGGCTTAAGCCGTATCTAGTTACAGTAATTATTGGGATGATTCGCCTGCACTTTAGCTCATAACACATGAAGCGACGTATGACACAACTTATGAAAAAGCTTAATTTGTTGACTTTAAGTAGTTAAGATACTTATCTCTAAATTTTGCTATAATCAATCGTCCCTTGTCTAAAAGCCTTGTTTAAATCACCTTATTGAGCTATAATCTTTGAAATTAGAGTAGAATCGTTAAGCTTTGCAAGTTACCTTTAAAACATATTAATAAAGCATAAAGTATTCGTTACCTTTTTAGCAAAAACCAAATTCATATTGTGCTGAAATAATAAATACTTGTTATCGTTCAATTCAATTTTTTTTCGTTCCAAACGAATAAAGCAAAAAGAATTATTAATCAATCGGTTAATCGAATTTATGAGCTGATTAAATTGATTACCTCATTTATCGAACAATTCCAATCCTCGTGATTTCCTATTTTGGATTTACATGACTTGGTATTGTTGATGGTTATTTGTTATCGTGCTTTATAAGATACACAGATACAAATCAATAAACGATTTAATAATACAGTTGGACCTCTATAAATGCAACCTCCATAAATGCAATACCTCCCTAAATGCACGTTTTTTCTATTCCGTAAGATGTTATTAGTGCTAAATGCACGTTCTATATTCTGTAAATGCATGTTCTCTTGAATAACATTTTATATTACACTAACCTCCCTAAATGCACATAGCCAATCAAATTTTAGTATTTAAAATAGGTTATACAGTTTTGGTAGAAGTTACACAAACTTGATGATCAAATTTTTAAAGCTGCAATTTAATTGGCTCACTCTGAATGCAAGCCTCCCTAAATGCACGTTGTAGGCTTGTTTCTACGAGTTGCATTTATGGAGGGTTGACTATAATAATATGACAGGGTGAAACCCGCGTTGCTTGCTAGTAAACCCGCGTTGATTAGCTAAATTAAGTAAAATTCGCGTTGTTCATGTGTAAAAAATGTAAATCTGCTTTTGAATGAGTAAAACCCTCATTTTAATAGATAAAATATGTAAAACCCGCTTTTAAAATATAAAACCTGCGTTTGAATATGTAAAATTCGATATGATAATCTTAACTTTAAGCGAAAATATCTTAGCAACCACTTGATCAAATTCGATGAAATATTTTTTATTTGAATTCTATGGATCCATAGAATTCAAGTAAAAAAATTTTTATCGAATTTGGTCAAGTGATTGCTAAGATATCTTCGCTCAAAGTTTTAGAAAAAATCAAACCATCTATCAAAATACAAGCTGTACCAAATTTTTCTAAAATTTTGAACGAAGGTAACTTAGCAACCACCTAACTAAATCTGATGAAAATTTTTTTATTTAAATTCTAAGATTCCATAGAATTCAAATAAAAAAATTTTCATCGAATTTGGTTAGGTGGTTGCTAAGTTACCTTTACTCAAAGTTATAGAAAAAAATCAAACCACCTATTAAAATACAAGTTGCGCCAAATTTTTCTAAAACTTTGAGCGAAGGTAACTTATCAACCACCTAACCTAAGTCAATAAAATTTTTTTATTTGAATTCTATGGATTCATAGAATTCAAATAAACAAATTTTCATCAAATTTGATCAGGTGGTTGCTAGTATACCTTCGCTCAAATATTAGAAAAAAATCAAACCGTCTATCCAAATACAAGTTGTGCCAAATTTTTCTAAAATTTGAGCGAAGGTAACTCAGCAACCACCTAATCAAATTCGATGAAAATTTTTTTATTTGAATTTTATGGATTCATAGAATTCAAATAAAAAAATTTTCATCAAATTTGATCAAGTGGTTGCAGAGATATCTTTAATCAAAGTTTTAGAGAATTTCAAAACGCGTATCACATGACAAATACGTTTAAATTTTTTGACAAAACTTTGATCAAGGATATCTCTGCAACCACTTGATCAAATTTGATGAAAATTTTTTTATTTGAATTCTATAGATACGTAGAATTCAAATAAAAAAATTTTCATCGAATTTTATTAGGTGGTTGCTAAGTTACCTTCACTCAAAGTTTTAGAAAAATTTGGCACAACTTGTATTTTGATAGACGGTTTGATTTTTTTCTAATATTTGAGCGAAGGTATACTAGCAACTACCTGATCAAATTTGGTGAAAATTTTTTTATTTAAAAAATAAAAAAATTTTATTGACTTAGATTAGGTGGTTGATAAGTTACCTTCGCTCAAAGTTTTAGAAAAATTTGGCGCAGCTTGTATTTTAATAGATGTTTTGATTTTTTTCTAAAACTTTGAGCGAAGGTAACTTAGCAACCACCTAACTAAATTCGATGAAAATTTTTTTATTTGAATTCTATGGAAACATAGAATTTAAATAAAAAAATTTTCATCGAATTTAGTTAGGTGGTTGCTAAGTTACCTTCGCTCAAAATTTTAGAAAAAATTTGGCTCAGCTTGTATTTTGATAGACGGTTTAATTTTTTCTAAAACTTTAAGTGAAGATATCTTAGCAACCACTTGACCAAATTCGATAAAAAATTTTTTACTTGAATTCTATGGATTCATAGAATTCAAATAAAAAATATTTCATCGAATTTGATCAAGTGGTTGCTAAGATACCTCGCTTAAAGTTAAGATTATCATATCGAATTTTACATATTCAAATGTGGGTTTTATATTTTAAAAGCGGGTTTTACATATTTTATCTATTAAAACGTGGGTTTTACTCATTCAAAAGTGGATTTACATTTTTTATACATGAACAACGCGAATTTCACCTAATTTAGCTAATCAGCGCGGGTTTTATTAGCAGGCAACGCGGGTTTCACCCTGTCGTATAATAATAATAAATTTTCTAATGGATATGTCATGCAAAATATATAATGAAATGCTCGGGTATAGTACCTTATACAGCGTTTACAGTAAACCTTAATTTTACATAATACCACGGAGTACGATCCCAAACCTAAAGAAAATAACTGTAATTATCGTACCCAAATTGGAATCTGCCCAATTCGGTCCTGATTTAGAACCGGGTTACTTAGCTTTGGAATTCTTGAACAGGGTATCAGGTTTGAGAGTTATAGTTAGGGATAGCATATTAGTATAATTATAGTTTTTATGACGGTTACTCTGTTTAATAATTCCAAAGTCGGGTAACCTGATTCTGAATCAGAATAGCCAGATTCTAAATCAGGAGGACTCTAATCCAGGGTACAACATAATAACTGCAGATATTACAAAACTACAAAATCAAAAATTAAAAATTTTGCACTGAATAGTTCGTCAATAATTCGTCAATCATCAATAGTTGCATGAAACCATTGACGAAACTACTGCATCATTGCCAAAATCATTGTGTCACCTATAATTAGTGCTCTTTATAGTGCTAAACGATATATATTTAATATATAATTATAAATTATCGTATGGTGAGTAAAAAAATATTGATATGTATATATCAATGATCGGATCAACTATCTGTCAGGGATATATGGGCTGCAGTCGCAGCCCATATATTCCAACATATTTTAAGGAAAGCAAATCTGCCACTTTTATACCATTTTTTGATTCTCCAACTCATGATCGCTATTTTAAAAAAACTAAAAAAAAGAAGCCTTGGCGGTGCTGATCTGATCATTGATATATATTCATCAATTTTTTACTATCTATACAATAACGATATTATCATCTGGCTATTGTTATGACTGCCATACCAAAATTTTGATTATATACTATTTGTACGGTTAAGTTTTAAAATTCTTATTAGACAGAGCATATTATTATCGTTCTGTCCAATTAGAATTTTAAAACTCAACTCTACAAATATAATCAAAATTTATGCTGTACAAATATATATTCTAATTTTACAACCACAATAACAAAAAAATATAAATAAATATACCTTCATCACTTTCTTCTTCAAATACGATATAGTCATATTTTAGGACTTGTATTGTCAGATATATTAGTGATAGCGTACAGTACTTTTGGCCACTAAGCCACTTCGTTGCCTCTTTAATTGGCTTAAAAAGCTCAATTAAATGATCACGCAAGTTCCATTCCCAATATTTCAAGAACCGCTTTGTTATTAATATTTTATGATTTTTTTTGCTTCTTTGTTATTTTCTAAAGAAAGGTTAAAAATAACATGCTTTATAGGATCTTTTAATTCCTTTAACCTTCTCCAAGAAGCCAAAGAAGACCCCCACCAAGTATTACATTCATTAATAGTTCTTAAAATTTTTAAGGGAGTATAAATCATTACTTCATCTGTTTTTTTATTTGAGTTAAATTGGATGAATTTATATTAGATATATTTTGGTCAGTTGATACTGAACTATTCAGAACATTTTGATCAACTTCTATATCTTCATATCTCAATTGACGTTGTGCTTCTTCCAATTTTTCATTTTGTTTAGGAGAATTAAAAAAACTATTTAGCTTTTTACATTGTTTTGTATATGAATTAATTTTTCGCAAAGCCTTAGTTATACATAATTGAAGGGTATGTGCCATACATGGTACACGTTCAACATTTTCCCACTCACGAATTGCCTTTACTATATTAGAACCGCTATTGCTAACTACTATTTAACTTTATCATTTAAGCCTAAAGATGTAATTTTAGAAATAATAGTATTACGAATATAATCACCAGTGTGAGGATATTTAATAGGTTCAATGCAAAGAAGTATATTATATAACTCTATATTATCATTTAACCAGTGACAGGTTATTCCTATATATTCGTCCTTCGCATATGATATCCAGAGATCTGTTGTTATAGCTGCATTCTTACATGATTTACTGATTAATTCCTTTATTGCTTGAAATGTTGCTTGATATCCAATGCTCAAATTTTTTTTAATAGTTTTATAACATGGTAAACGAAATGCTGGATCAATCTTTTTTATCATTTTCTGAAATCCTAATCCACTTGCTGCATTAAAAGGTTGGGAGTCTATGATTATCCAATTCGTAACAGCCTATTGTAATTCATTTTGTTTTGACTCTTTATGCAGTGTTACTTTCTTAAATTGAATATCGAGTTTTGTTTGTTTCTAAATATTTATACACTGTATTAGTAAAATGTTAAAAAAAAATTTTAATTATCTAATATAAACTAAATTTTACTTACTAATTTTTCTTCTTTGTATTTTTTATGAACTGAGTCTAAATGATGAATCATACTGCTAGTTTGAGAATTGTAAACATAGCTCTATCTGCATTCTATTTCTTCATTCTGGTCTATAATGCATCTACAGTAAGCACGACTATCAGTTTTTACTCCAAAATATTTCCAAACCCAACTCGTTTTATTACTACCAATATCAACCCATTGAGGCTCTTCAAAAAGCAAATCATTATCATTATGATATTTTTTATTTTGTTGAGAGGATAATGTGTTATTATTACGCTTTTTTGAATTGGACATTTTAATAATACTAAAATTTTGCTAAATTCAAATGGTTAAAAAAATTGTATTCGAGTTAATACAGCCTTTATATGTGATTAAACCAGGTTAAAAAAATGGCTAATCTAGCGTCAACAACCTTTGAACTTGATTGATAACAGTAAGACGGTAATGTAATGAATTATTATTGAGCATTTAACCAAATTAATATCACGATTGTTAAAGCCTACTACTATAGTATAATTTAATATACTGCTTGCTTTAGAATACTAATTTCATAATACCAAGCCAAAATAACAGGTTAAAAAAAACTAATCTAGCATCAACACCCCTGAACCTGATTGACGGGCAATGTAATGAATTGATTTTTCTTTAATTAAGCATCTAACCAAATTAGTATCGTGATTGTTAAAGCCTGTACTTGCTAATCAACAAAAGCAGAGACAAAAAAAGGAGATCCAAATAAGAGTTCAACAAGCCAAAAAGAAGCCAAAGAACAAAAAAAAAAACTCATTTAAAAAAAATCTACTCTTATTTCCAATCCGAATTAAACAAGTTAGAAAAAAAAACCATCCTGAATATTTTAGTCCTCATTTAGATTTATCCCCTGATTTAGCTAAAGGGATAAAAAAACTTCAAAAACAACACTCGGATTATGATCCTTGGAGAAAATTTGGGGCTAAGTATACTACTTATCACTTAAATAAGCAAGGCTCAACTTATTTATTAAGCAAACTCGCCAAGCTTATCAGAAAGAATTAACTAGTCAAAGCAATCAAATTCGCTACTGACAAGAAAAAGCTGGACTAACCAAAGCCCATCCTAAGCAATTGCTTAAAAAAGAGCAAAAGATTAAACTCTTTTTTCTGGAAAAAGGAGAGCATAAAGAATTCTTTAGAAGAAAAAAAGAATTTAAAGAATTATAACAAGAAATTTTAACTTTAGAACTAGGAATTCTGGTAGACAGAGAGTTAGTGAATTATCTAAGGAACTTTATTTAAAGAGTCCTTGGAGGTTGAGTGATCCCTTCCTTGTCCCTACTTTTCATCCTGGCTTCTCTTTCTCAAGGGAGGAAGTTTGAAAAAAGTATTATAAGAATAATCCTTTTACTCATACTCGTAAACACTATCTTAGAACCTGACAAAAAATGTAAATTAGGACTACCCAAAGAGGGAGAACTGGTGCCGGAGGAAGAAATTGAATTGGTTATCCTAAAATAAAAGCAGGGCAAGTAATAATGTCATAAGTTTGCATCTATAGTCATCATGCCATATTAAATAATTATTAATTGATTTTGTTATAACGATAGTAATTTTTTATTCATCATAATGGTAGTCTAAAGTTTATTACAAATCAATATTGCTCACCCGATTTATTTCAAACTCGTTTGGAGCATGATCTAATAATGATCACATTATTAGATCATGCTCCAAACGAGTTGGAAATAGATCGTGTGAGCAATATTAATTTGTAATAAACTTTAGATTATCATTATGATAAATAAAAAATTACTATCATTATAACAAAATCAATTAATAATTAATTTAATATGGCATAATGACTATAGATGCAGACTTATGACATCACTTAGTTAAGTCCTATATAAAAAATCGGGTTATAAAATAAAGCACAATTGAGACATAACTAGTGACATAAATAAGTCTGCATCTATAGATATGACGAACAAAAATTTACTATCATTATGACACAAAAATCAAGTTTCTTTAACTTTTTAGTAGGTTTTTAAATTCAAATTTATTAAAGCTTATCACTAATTATACTAGTGCTATTTACCGTAAAGTATTAAAAATAAGCATAGCACCCTCTATCCTACTTTTTTCAACTTCCAAGTTAACGAGAATAACTTAATTAAATATTTTATTTTGCTGCTAATCTGAAATTAGAAAAAGTAGGATAGAGGGTGCTGTGCTTATTTTCAATACTTTTAAGATAACTTTTTAAAAATAAATATCTGCTGTTAAAACTTTATTTATTATCTAATGCACATATATTGTGAAGATTCATTTATTATTAAATAAAAAATAAAATTTCTATTTAATTCAATTTTGCTTACAATTAATATAAAAAAAATTTTTTAATCGATCAATATATACACTAATTTGATTGATCAGCATTATCAATTATTGATTAACTTATTTTTGCTCGAGCTCATTAATTGCTACTCGATTATTGCCCTAAATCGATCAATGATCGAGTATATATAATCGATTCCATTCATTATTATGAAGGTTTGACTGTATTACTATATGGGTTATAATTACTTAATAAATTATAGAACTTTTATAGTAACACAAATTTATTCTGATTACAGAATCCTATAATTGGATTTTAATGATTTTGGGCTTACTAGAATCTTTTTTTTGAGAGAATTATTTTGGTAGTTAAATCATCAAATTTGGTCCAGTAGATTAAAAGTTATTTATTATTAATAGGGAATAGAAATTTGTTGTGCCCCCTGATTCTGACCAATCAAATCGCACGATTTTGTAGACAAAAAATTTTAAGTTTTAAAAATCATAAAGATAGATTGTCTTAGTAAAAAACATTTTATAAAAAAATCAAAAATTTCAAATATTAGCACATAAAAAGCTTTTTTTTTACTAATATAATCTATATTTACGTTTAAGTATTATATGTAAAATGTTACGCTAAACAACTTTTTCTAAGTTAAAAAGGTAGATTGTTTTAGTAAAAAAAAGTTTTATATGTGCTAACTTTGGAAATTTTTGATTTTTCTTATAAACCGTTTTTTTACTAAAACAATCTATCTTTATGATTTAGAAAAAGTTGCTCAGAATAAAATTTTACGTTATATGAGAATTCTGAATAATTTATATGAGGTTATATTTAAGCATTCTAATAAAAAAATTTTGGTTAGTACTTTTGGTTTGGTATATTAAGCTACATTTCATATATTAGGTCAAAATTTATCTATCTTTACCTTTTTTTGAAATACAATGTTACTAAAAAAAAAAAAAAAGACCAAAAAAACAAAAAAACAAACTCATTAAAAAAAAATGGACTTATGCTCACTAAAAAAAAAAAAAAACAAAGTTCAAAATCTCTTAAACCCATTTAATTCACAAGCTACCAAGGATCATAAATATATACAATCAACTTTCTATAAATACAACTCATAGGACAAGCCTACAACGTGCATTTAGGAAGGTTTGTATTTAGAGAGAGCTAATTAAATTGCAGCTTTAAAAATTAGATCATCAAATTTGTATACCTTCCACCAAACCTGTATAACCTATCTTAAATACTAAAATTTAATTGGCTATGTGCATTTAGGGAAATTAGTGTAATATAAAATGATATTCAAGAGAACGTGCATTTACAGTATATAGAACATGCATTTAGCACTAATAACATTTTGCAGAAAAAAAAAACGTGCATTTAAAGTCTTGCATTTATGGAGATTGTATTTATGGAGATCCGACTATATACCACAAGTTGTGTGAAAAAACTTAAAAAAAAAAAAAGCCATTTTGCACAATTTTTACTTCCCTCTCCTTTTACCCTCTCTTCTTTTTACCATTCTCTTTCTTTTACTCCTCTCTTCTTCTTATCCCTCTCTCCCTTTTACACCTCTCTCCCTTTTATCTCTCACTTCTTTTTACCTGCTGGGTTACTATTATAGCCCAGATTTTTCATTAGCACATTTCAAATATAATATTTATAAAAATTACTCCCATTAGCATTCTTTTAAATATACCTATTTTGCTATTTAGCGGTTTTCAAATATAACCTTTTTCTTTAATACCTACTTTTCAAATATAACCTTTTTTAAAAAACGGGCCTCCATTAGCTATTTTTCAAATATGATATTATATAGATTATTCGTGGTCCTGTTATATGACATGCATTTTATATATTTTATATTTTATTAAGTAAAATTTTAAATTTTTAAAAAATAAAATTTTTTGCTTATAAAATTGTACAATTTGATTGGTCGAAGCAGAGGTGTGACATGTTGCAGATGCGACAAATTTATTTTCCCTTATTAATAAATCAATAATTTTTGTTAAAAATAAATTTGCAACTTTGGCCAGAATTATAAAATGTTGACTGAATTTATACCTGGTACTTTAGCTAACCCATCTATACACCCGGAAATTAGCTGATTTCTGGAAGCTCCCTTAGAGATAATAACTAGAGGAAGCTTAGTTCTATTAGCAAACCATGTCAAAACAATAGTAAATCGATTTTTATTATTGTTTGTTGTTTGGACATAAACTGTTTTGGCACCTTTTAAATTTATAGTTAAACTTCTTGCCATATTAAACCAAATAGGTATTTCATTTATATTTGCTATTATATCTAGAAAGTACTCATGTTTTTAACAAAGATAAATTACAAACTGCTAAAAACTAAAAGCTCTTAGTCTTATATCAAAGAGCAAGATTATGATACTTTAAAAAACAGATAAGTTAGGGAAGTGCTGTTTATTACGTAATTTATTTTTATTAGAGGGTCATACCCTCTCCCCTCCTGTGATCGAATTAGTAGCTAATAACGATTCATACATATACTGGTAATATATAAATGTGATAAACTGCTAACTCTCCTCCCTTTAAAATTATATAATAAACGGCACTTCTTTTATTGTGATAAAAACTTAAAGTTGGTAATTGCAAATTTTTTGGTAGCATTCTTAGTTTGCCTAGAACTTTTATAGCTATTTTAACTCTTAGATTAAAATATGTAATAGCAAAACTATTTTCTTGAACCATTTTTATCTATTTATAAAGCTTGGCTTTCTTTTTGAGAAAAAAAAGTACTATTTAGAACTAATACTTTATGAGCTTTTTTTGAAAGAGATGCCTTGTAAAAATTGTTTAACCTACTAACAAGTATTGTAAGATCTAAAAAATAATAGTTGGCAATATATGGGGGTGAGTCAGTAGAAAAGGGACAAATCATTTTTAGTAAAATTTTTTTAATTTTTAAACTAAAATATCTTGACAACTATTTAATCAAATTTGCTAAATATTTTTTTATTTTAATCTTGAAATAATATAGAATTAAAATAAAAAAAAATTTATTAAATTTATTAAGATAGTTGTTAAGATATTTAAGCTTAAAGTCAAGAAAACTTTTATTTAGAAAAAATTTGTCCCTTTTCTACTGACTCACCCCATATGTTTAAGTTTGACAAGCCAACTCCATGGTCTTCTGCTTTTCTTTAAATGAATACAAATTTCTTTGCCTTTTTATATCTCAAAACTTAAATAATAATAAGTTTAAAGGTAGACCATATTACTATAATTTAAATTATATATATGCAAATAGTAGATCCTTTTTGCTATAAAATTAACAGAGTACAAAAATGCAATAAAGGCAAATATTTTTTTATTTTATCGAATTCAATCAAAACCAGATAAATATAAACGTTAAAACTTTTAAATTTCATTGCAAAAATTAGAAGTAAGTTTTTAAAGAAACAATTCTAAATTTTGAAGCTACAAAGTTTGTGGGTGAAACTATATGATTTGCAGGTAAAACTTTATAGTTCTAGAAATTAATAAATATTTTAGAACACATGCTATAACAATATAGAACAATATTAAACTCGTATATAAATTATTAATCGTTTTTAGCCAATTAAAATGAATTTTAAAATCATGGAATTGTCGATACTATTCTAGAATATAATAATGTTTTGATCAGATGATCATTATATAACCATACACAAATTAGCCACAACAACTATATAATTTTTAATTAGTATTTACGGTCTACTCTTAAACTATGCTACAAAATTTTTTTTTCTAGCAGAATTTATATAACATATTACTGCTTGTACAAAGGTTATGACTTAAATTTGTATTACAACTTTCATTTTGTGTGCATATAATATGGAAAAGACTAGGTACTATAATTTTAAAATAACAAGTACATGTATATAATATATTAAAAAAACCAGGTACCACAATTCTTAATTTTTTTTTACTAGACTACTATTATTTTTAATATTAATTTTTTTTATCTAATAAAAAAAAAATCAAAGTAATTATTTTAAAATAACAAATACGTGTATATAATGCAAAAAAAGCTCAATTATTATGATTTTTATTCTTTTTTTTTTTATATAATCATATTTAAAATTTCATTAATAATTTAATTTTTATACTGTACATAGTATATTTAGTGATATATAAAAAATATATATATATATATATTATATAAAGTATAGTCAAACCTCGTTATAGTCACTTTTGACCTGTTGAAATATCAGAAAAATTCAAACCATATAGTCACAACTAGAGTTGCAGGTGAAACAAATCTTCAATGGAGTACCGTGGTGCACCAAAACTGGTGCACTAATAATTATAAAAAACTCAAATCTTCAATGGTGCACCGATGGTGCACCATGGTGTACCGGTGAAACTAACTAGTTTCACCAACAACCCTAGTCACAACCTTAATATAATCACACTATTTTTAAACTCTAACTATTATAAACTTTACTTTTATATAGTCACAACTTGTTATTATTACCAGATTCTTGTTTTTTGAACTAGTGATTATATCAAGATTTAACTGTAATCAGAACAATTGACCAAATTACTAGTAAAAACTTTAACTAAATAATTCAATGTATATAATAAACAATACCAATATAATTTAATAACAGTAATACACTAGTAATACGATTTGTCTCACTTTTTTGAACCAATTTTTTGTTATCCTTTAAACCGTAATGCGGCAAATTTGCCTGTTTAAATTTTTTTGACTTATTATTGTAAAATTTCTCTAAATTTTATTAAACTATACTCTATATTCTTTAAGCTAGAATAAAAGCACTCTACGTGCTAGTTATCATATAGTTATTATTTTGCAAAACTTCCTCAATGGCATTCAAAAAATCGTTTAAATTAGTGATGGTACCCGGGTAGGGTATCACCTGAGTTATCCGCAGATAGTCGGATATCCGGGTTGTGAACTTAGCTACCCGGATAATACCAGATAAAATACCCGGATAATACCTGGATAATACCCGAAAAGTACCTGCACAATAGCACAATAGGAATTTACATGTAAAAAAAAAAATTTTTTTTGGAGAATTTATTATTTTTCTTTGTTTTTTGTTGTTTTTTTTGCCAACCTGATGAAATGATAATCACTGATTATCAAAGGTGAAAGTGAGAAAATTTGGTGATATCTAAATGAATTAGGGTGCTAATATCATATGACCTTATATGTCACAATAATAACCAGATTATAATTTGTATATACCAGGCACATAGTTATGCTTAATTAGGCATATTTATTTCACATATTAATAGGCTATACTTATATGAGATGAAACGAAATCAGGTTTTGGAATTGATATGTGTTATTTCTCGATTTTCACCGATCGTAGAAATTTGGGAGTCCATAGCACTACTGTATCTACCGTATATTTTATAGGATTTAGGCCCGAAAAGGGTTTTTACTAAATTAAAAGTTCGATTTGAACAGAAAAGCGATCTAAAGTAATAGTATTTAATTAACTTTACTCGGGTACATCGGGTAGGATTTTATATCCAGATATATTCATAGATCACCTAGGTAACCCGCGGGTTTACCCGTCGGATAACCGGATAGCATTTTTTTGATCGGGTACCATCACTAGTCTAAATAGTATTGATTTTAATATGAGATTAATAGTCAAATTTAATAGTAAAATGAATACTTGTCACGTGACAATTATAAAGGATCTTTATGATCATCATGTGAAGGCCCCTTTTATAATATAACATTAAAGTTGGCCAAAAATTCAGCACGATCAACTTCATAGAGTTGATTTTTGGAATAATGCTAGAAAGATAAAATAACTTAAAAATTTAAACAAAATGTTATATTTTGTACCCATTGTGTGAACTTATGTTATTTATTTGGATCACTTCGAATATGCCTTATTGCAGCTATCAAGTGTGATGTGTAGTTTAAGATTTTAGAACCACTTATCTGATTTGAATCGAAATTTTTATTAAAAAAATTTTTTTGAGTGCTCTATTTTTGTCCAAATATTTTAGCGAGCAAATTTGCATGCTAAAAATTATGGTTTAAAGAATATATAAAATTATATAAAAAACATAAAATTACTATAAACTTGTTAGCCAAAATTAGTTTTAACCAAGACCTTGGGCATCTTTCATATAAATTATAACTGGATTTTAGCCAATTTTGACATAATTTGCTAAAAACGACAAAACTATATTTACTTAAATAACTTTTAATCTAGTAATCAGAATTGAATGAACTTTTTTGTTAGATGTGCCTCACTGAGAGCTTTATTTTAAAAAAAAGTTTATTCAAATTGGACTACTAGATGTTAAAATAATTGCCAAAAACTATTTTTTGTTTCTCAAATTCGAGGGTTTTTGCTGAAACGTGTAATGTATGATCTCTTACTACCAGTAGATATCCAGGATTCTTTTTAACCTACATATTAATTTAAAATTAAAATTTGTGATTATATAGAGCAAAAGATAAAGAATAAACTTATCTTTTTTGCCAAGTTACTATTTTGGCATTTTTGCACAAAACGAAAATGTAACCTTGCCAAAAACAAATATTTACTAATTTTAAATTAGTAATTATGTGTAAATTATATTTCGAACAACTTTACTTAAGTGACTAAAGTAGATTATTTTGTAAGAAAAATGAGTTATCTATGTACTAAATTAAAATTTTTTGAGTTTTTAATATGGTGCTCCAAGTCACTTCTCATCAAATGCGCCAAATTTGGCTAGATATATTCAAGATACGCCAAATTGGGCTAGATATATCCAAGATGTGCCAAATTTAGATTTGGCTAGATATAAAAATTTGTAATCAAAATTCGCAAATTTAGCTTAATTTTAAAACTGATTATCTCGATAACTAACAATTAGAATTAGTTCAAATTTTTATTGTAAATAGTATTGATATCAGACTATAACATACTTAAATTTCAGCAAATTTGAACTAGTAGTTCTTGAGTAATTGCTTGCATACGATAGTTAATTTTTTTAAAAAAATTGACTATTGTATGCAAGCAATTACTCAAGAACTACCAAATCAAATTTGCTGAAATTTTATTATGTTAAAATCTGATACCGATAATATATACAGTAATAATTTGAGCTAATTCTAATTGTTAGTTATTGAGAAAACTAGTTTTAAAATTTAGCTAAAATTTGCGAATTTTTAAACTATCAATATTAATCAAATTTTTATATTATTGATTATTACCAATTAAAATTGATATATATCGATAATCGATTATAATCAGTTGGAGTTAGTAATCGATTAATAACCCCTCAAACAATTATAATCATTAAATTAATCAATTATAATCGATTATGCCAATTATAATTGTTATGTATCACTTTAAAAAATTTCGTGATATATTGACACTAAACATAGTACATACATACATATGGGTGCTTAGCAATAGAAAAGGCGGATACTCGAATATATCTAATTTCGAGATAATTGAGTTTAATCATTTGTTTTGATTTTCGAACTGATCCGGATTAATCAAAATTTCACGATTTTGATTGGTTAAAAATAACATGTGACTAACGGGTATTCTCGTGATGCACTTGGCCTTAGGAAGCCTCGTGCAATTTTTCTTCTATATTATCTTGACTTTTTATTATACAAATCGATCTTCATTTATAATAGAAAAATGTTTACCACGTCAAAATATACCTGAATTTAATAAAAACTCATTTTTCGTTTTTGGGATAGTTTTCGCCCTTTCTATTGCGAAGCGCCCATATGTTATGAAGGGCAAAAATTATTATAGGATAAATATATTTAGGCTGATTTAATTGATGCTAATGCTATTAGTTTGGACTTACAAAGATTTAGAACTAGTCAAGAACTGATTTATCATTTCACACCAATTTTATGTAAATTGAATATATGTGATCCCAATTTTGATATAAATTATATATAACAACAAGGCGCCAATTTTATAGCTTACATAATAAATTGTATAAATTTTTTAAATTTTAATATCATAAAATTTTGATATTTGGACTTTTTAAAAAATTTTAACCGATAGGTTTGATAGAGCTAAAGATAAAGATTTATTTGTATCAGTTAAATATTAAATAAATCTTTAGATTTTATAGTTATTAGATTTTAAAAAAGCAATCAGTATTTGATAAAAAGTGACTTGGAGCACCATATAAATTCTTTTTTTTTATTAAGATAACCTACTTTGAGCACTTAAGCAAAGTTGTTTAGCATGCAATTTTACTTATATTTAAGGTCAAAATGTGTTTTTTTGGCTATTTACTAGATGAAAAATAGGGTTGAAGTTAGAAAAAAAATTTTTTTTAACTTCAATTCTATTTTTCATCTAGTAAATAGCCAAAAAAACATATTCAATCTTAAACATAAGTAAAATTGCATGCTGAACAAATTTGCTTAAGTGCCCAAAGTAAGTTATCTTGATAAAAAAGGAGTTTTATATTGAAAACTCAAAAAATTTTACTTTAATACATAGATAACCCATTTTTCTTACAAGATAGCCTACTTTAGTCATCTAAGTAAAGTTGTTTGGAGAATAATTTTATATATAATTACTAATTTAAAATTAGTAAATATTTGTTTTTGGCAAGGTTATATTTTGTTTTGTACAAAAATAGCAGAACAATAACTTGGCAGAAAAAATAAGTTTATTCACTTTCTTTTGCTCTATATAATCACAAAATTTAATTTTAAATTAATATGTAGATTAAAACTAATCTTGGCCAACAAGTTTATAGTAATTTTTTTTTTTTAGTATTAAGGTAAGGTCTTGCTTATACCTTTATTAGTAATTTAGAAAAGCTACTACATGGTATATACTTTTTTGTACAAATACAAAATTTAAATACATGCAAGAATTGAAGCCCAGACTAATTTATCTGCAACCTAAACCTAATAGAATGGTCATGACTTACCTAGTTTGATAAAGTTTATAGGAGTACTATATTTAACCTAATAGACAACCCAAGAACTAATCTTCTTAAGAGCTGTACCAATAGATGGACATGAATTTGGGTTAATATAAAGTTGATTAGGTTGGCCACAAGGACAACTACCGGTATATGTAAATGTTCTGCGTAAAGATGGTTGCTTTTTAATTTGTAATATATTAGGAATAGTAGAAGAAAAATAAATAATATTATTAGTTTCTTGCCATGAAACAAATTGGGAACAATAAGGCTTCTTTAATTGTTCATAGGATAATTCAGAGACTTGAAAAAGAATTTTTATAATAATTTGTAAAGCTAATCTAGGAGATAAGTAAAAGGATCTAAGATCTTAAATAAGATGAGAAGAAATTAAGCCTTTAAGTGTAGTTTGAATATAATAAGTAGAAAGTAGAGCTGGTGATAAGTAAAAGACTGGGTGATTATAAATAGTTTGAATAAGTTGAGATATGGTATTTGAAGAAGGGTCTAAAAGAACCCTAGAAATTTTTCATATAGGTCATAACTGGATTTTGGCCAATTTTGGCCCAATTTGCTAAAAATGACAAATATATTTGTTTAAATAACTTTTGATCTAGTGATCAGATTGAATGAACTTTTTTTTGTTAGATGCACCTCACTGAGAGCTTCATTTTTAAAAAAAGCTTGTTCAAATTGGTCTACTGGATGCCAAAATAATTGGCAAAAACTGTTTTTGCTTTTCAAATTTTAAAGGTTTTTGCTAAAAAAAACAAGTATGACCTCTATACTAGATGTCCGGGTCCTGGTCTAAATCTGTAGAGTTAATAGTATTAGTGATAGCAGTAAGAATAATCTGGTTAATATTGTTTGTGCTAGAACAAAAAAACTAGTAATTAGGAGAATCAGGAGTATTGTATATAAAGCAGTTGGTATTTGGAAATAAGTAGTTTATATATAATTTTATATATAAAAAATTTGCATGTGACATATTATGTTACTGATAAAAAAACAATATAAGGCTGTACAAATTAAATTAATTGGTTCTCATTTCATAAGATAGGCAAATAGGACCCATTAAAAATTTTTAGTAAAAAAATTTTTTTATAGTTTTTTTTTTCATTGAGAATAAAACAAATTTATATATGCTAATATAGAAAAATTTTTTAATTTTTATAAAAAAAGTCATCTAGCCGGGTAACGAAAACTAATTTTATTTGTTTGCATAGCCTAATATATATAACGATATTTGTACAATATAAATAAGAAAATAAACTTAAAATAGATATTAAATTTTACTTGTTAGAGTTTTGTATCCGAAAATAAGCTACTTTTTTGTTTTGTTTTAAATTACTTAAAATAGTAAATAATCCAAAAATAAACTATCTTTAAATTTTTGTGTTAAAAATTAGCCAAAAAAGATAGCTTATTTTTAGCAACATAAGTAAATTTTAAAAAAATTTTTAACTAAAAAAATAATTACAATATCTTGGTGATCTTTAAAGATTGGTTTTAAAAATATAGTTTCTAATACAATATTGTAGTTTATATAATAGATTACAACTTTTATTATTGCACTTTAAGTGATTTACTTGTAAAAATTAAGACATGTATTAGAAGTAAATATTTTTTTATAGACAAGAACAAATATAATTTAAAAAAATTTAAAAAAAATTTTTATAGTAAAGTTCCAATATATATACAGTTACTTCTCTTTAATCTGATCCTTTTCTAATCTGAACCTATTAAATTCTCTCTAATCCAAACAAAATTTTCTTTTTGAGAACTAAATTTTTTTAAAATTTTTAGATAGTAAAAATTAGTACAGTGGCCTAGCATATTATTGTGGACACTTTTTAAAACTTTATACAGAGCTAAATATGATATTAAGCTAAAAATTAAATTATAAATTTTTTAAATCTATACCTTTTAAATAAAAAAAAGTTTAAACAATTTTATGCTACAGGTTTTAAAATAATTAAATTTAAAGTAAAATTTTAGATTTTTAAGTTTGACTAGTTTTTATTATTGTACAAAATTAATTAAAAAATATGGGGCATGCCATTTATTACATAATATTTTTTACTTAGTAGCTACCTCTACCCATGTATGGTGTAATCATTTTATTTAATACTAATTGATTAATATAATATATAGACATAATCACTACCTCTGACCATGTATCCATGGTAAAAATTATGTAATAAATGGCATGCCCCTAACTGCATAGTAAAAATTAATTTTTTATTAAGCTAATTGAACTTCAAAAATAAGCAAAAATTATTCAGCATAACAAATTATATATAATCTCAAAATTTTTTAAAATTTTATAAAAATTTAAGGTAGTTATTATTTCTAAATATAAAAATGCAATTTTTAATTCAAAATTATATTAATTACCAAATATAGTAATTTTATTACTATATATAGAGGTCGGCTAAAGTGGAGTGAAATTTGGTTAGGATTAGGGAGGACCCCGAACAATATATATAGAGGTTACATTGAAATTTTGGCTAAAAAGGTTACTTTTTTACAAAAATGTTACATTTGAAAAGTGGATATTGGTCAAAAGGTTACATTTAAAAGTGGATAAAAGCTTTTAATGTTATATTATTAAAAGTGAATAAAATTAATGTTTTAAATAGGTTGTATTTAAAATTTGGATAAAGAAAAAATTTTTTAAAAAAACCTTTTTTTGAAAAAAATT
>QKWP01001148.1:0-28249 GCA_003550325.1 Gigaspora rosea | reverse complement strand
GATACATGTCGATTAATTGAAAGTTGTAGAGCTCGTCGAGGCGCATCTAACGGTGGTTAGATCATCCAAATCGGCCCAGTAGATGACGTAAAATCTCTATGTAAACAATATTTGTTTATATAGAGATTTTACATAGTCGACCATTCGTTTTTTAATAATATCTCGTCATCCACTGGGCCGATTTGGATGATCTAACCACCGTTAGATGCGCCTCGACGAGCTCTACAACTTTCAATTAATCGACATGTATCGTTAACTTAATAAAAAAAATACTTTTCATTTTGACTACGCTCAGATTGAAGCATATAATAAAAATTTATATTGTACTTATCCCCAAAATTTACTATTGTTCCAATATAGTAATTCTGCAGATCTTATCCGGATCATCAATTAATATATTTAAGAAATTTTCTTAACAAAGTTAATAAAATAAATTTAAAATTAAATATTTTATTTTATTTTATTTTTTTTTAATATTAAGATGACCACTTAGGTACTCTAGCACTTTATTGGTCCAAACAGATTGGCCCGGTCAATATGACTGTGCCACATATTGCATTTGTATAACGAGAGTACAACTAGCCATACGTACAACTTTTGGTTGTCTAATTTAAGTAGTCCGCCCGAAGGTTCTACACTAGATGCCATATCTGCAACCCAACTAGGGGATTGCCTATTTAAACTCTCTGGCTTCTACCCATGTTCAATGTTCCTTCCAATATACACTTTCGAGTAATTCACTATTAAAAGTACCCTGAGGCTTTAGCCAAACACCTATTGGAGGGCATTTGCCCTTGTAGTAAACCTGGTAGAGTGATACCTGTCCCCCACAGGTATTCATCTATACTTTCGGTAATTTACGCATTCACCGAGGCAAACAACTTGCAGTCAGGGGGTTACCCTGCAACCGCTACCATTACCTACTACTGCCCTTGTAGAGTTCACTAGACCCCAGTACCCGGTCAGTCACTCTTTGGATCCTTTTCACCAGTTATCCCAGACTACCAATCCAGATGGCCCGGAAGGATCAGTCTGCCAGGCTTTAGGTGCCTAAGGTCTCCCTTTCCTTGGTTCATGCTTCTATAACACATGACCTTTTCCTCCGGTACGACTCCGGCAGCCAGGTTGGTGGGCCCCCTTTGTCATAGGGGCTCTTGTCTGTCCAGTTTTCCGGTCAGTCACTGCTAAGATCCTTTTCCCCGGTACTATCAAAAGTCTAGCTACCTCTTCACTCGGGACTTGCCAAATGGGTTTCTGTTTCTCCAGTTCCTTGGATTTGTCTATGTAACGAGATACAATTTCGCCCGAAAGCTCCCATTCAAGATGGTAACCAAGAACTAAGGTAGTGTACCCAACCGATCAACAAGACACAATTACTGGAACACAGGTCTATTTTTCAAAAGCGTTGCCAGTAGGATTTGAACTCTAGACCTGCCACTTGGGGGGTGAAAACTTACCAACTTCCCTAAGTCGCCACACCCTAAATTAAATATTTTATTTAGAAATTATATACCTAAAATCAATAGTTAAGATTTTATTCAAAAAATTTAAATTTATAAAAAGTTTGCAAACAAATTTGCTTGCAATAGGACTCTAGACATTTAGTACAAAGGTTATATACATTTTAGCAAAAACCCCAAAATTTAAGAAGCAAAAAAATAGTTTTGGCAATTATTTTGGTATCTAGTAGTCCAATTTGAATGAACTTTTTTTTTAAAATGAAGCTTTTAGTAAGATGCATCTAACAAAAAAAGTTCTTTCAACTCTAATCACTGAATCAGAAGTTATTTAATTGACAATTTGCTAAAGAAGAAGAATTTGTATTAATAAAATACATAACACCTAATATAAATTATATATAAAATACAAAAATCAGCATTCCTGACTATGTAAAGTTAATTTTTTATTAAGTTAACATCTTGTGGACTTCTAATAAAAGTTGTAGATCTAGTTTTTGTGATTCCAATGATAGCTAGATTGGTAAAATTAGTTAGATAAATAAAAAGTTACAAGCAATTAAAATTCAAAAAATTTTATAAAACTATAAAAATTATGATTCCTGTATTAACAAATTTTATTATGTTTTATTATAAAAATCACCTCTATTAAAATTCTCCTTCTATCATGAATTGTCAATTAAGTAAATATAGTTTTGTCATTTTTAGCAAATTAGATCAATATTGGCCAAAATCCAGTTATGGCCAATATGAGAAATATTTAAGGTCTTCTTGCAATACAAATTAAATGATAAGTATATATAATATATAAGCATATATCAAAAAATTTTTTTGTTTCAATTTCTACCATTTTGAAATCTGTAATAATTTTTTTCATTTTAAAATTTGGGTTTCAAGAGTTATATAATTAATTGTAATAATTTAATTATTTAACAAATTAGTAGAATCTACCTGGAATTACATACACCAAATTGGAAATAATGATATTAGGAAATGTAGGTAAAGTGGTGGACATGTGAATACTAACGGTTGGTTGGAGAAAAGTGCCGTCCAAAACCAGGCTAGCTATATAAATGGGAGTATGGTAGGCTCTGGTAGGTTTAGGTTATAGATAAAATAGTCCAAGTCTCGGTACTTAGTAGATAGTATAATAATTGTAAGCAATATATTGTAACAATTAATATACACTCAATAAAGTCCAGAGGCATGACCTTACCTTAACATTAAAAAAAAAAAACAAATTAGTAAAATAAATAGAAAATTTAATTCTGTTTTCTTTAACAATTGTATATCAAGAAAGTATATATGTATGATTAACTGTAATTGTTTAATTATTCAATAAATTACTAAAAGAAAATGAAGTTTAATTCTACTTACTTTAATATTTGTGTTTCAAAAAAATACTATATGTAAATCAACTATAATTATTCAATAAATTACTAATATGAATTTAAAGTTTAATTCTGTTCATTTAAAACTAAAACCATAAAAACTTCCATATTAATTTAATCTTAACTGCTATATATACCAACTAGAGTTGTTAATAAAACTAGTTAGTTTCACCAGGACCATCCGGTGCACCATGGTGTACCATTGGTGCACCGTTGAAGATTTGAGTTTTTTATAATTATCGGTGCACCAGTTTCGGTGCACCAGTTTCGGTGCACCAGTCTTGGTGCACTACAGTGCTCCATTGAAGATTTGTTTCACCTGCAACTCTAATACCAACACAGTAAATTATATGATTCCAATACAACTAATTCAACTTTAACTATGTATTGTAATGACTAAAATAGCAAGTAAGTTCTATTACAAAATTTCTTATACAAAAATTAATTTAACCATTGTATGGGGCATGCTATTTATTACATAATATTTTTTACTTAGTAGCTACCTCTACCCATGTATGGTATAATCATTTTATCTAATACTAATTGATTAATATAATATATAGACATAATCACTACCTCTGACCATGTATCCATGGTAAAAATTATGTAATAAATGGAATGCCCCTATGTATACAGGTATATATTAGTAAATAAGATCACAATTTAAACAAATACTAAGTGCATAATATTAAAAAATTTTCATATCTAAAGGTATAGATTAATACTAGTTTAAGATTAATTATTGAAAAGTGTTTTTACTATTATAAAACTTAAATATAGATATAATTGTATAAGAGGAATTATAATATTAAAAAGTATCTATAAATTTAAAAATATATATATAAGTGATTATATGGGCTGATTTATGGAATTGCAATAACTTTTGATATACTAATCTATTTTTGAATAATATTATTACCAAAATGTTGGTCTCAATGAGACGGTTCTAATGAATCCAAAATCATCAAAATCCAATCACAGGATCCCAAGATAATTAAGATTTTGTATAATTTTATATTAACTTTTACTATGTAGACAATCAACGTATAGATTGGTTTTCATATATGAAAACCAATCCATACGTTGATTGTCTACATAGTAAAACCAATCCATACATTGATTGTCTACATAGTAAAAGTTAATAGTAAAATTATACAAAGCTTAATTATCTTGGGATCCTGTAATTGGATTTTGATGATTTTGGATTCATTAGAACCGTTTCATCGAGACCAACATTTTGGTAATAAAATTATTCAAAAATAGATTAGTATATCAAAAGTTATTGGCAATTCCATAAATCAGCCCATATGTTATAAAAATTTGCAATTATATAGAAGAGTTTTTAATAACAAAAAAAATAGTAACCAAAAACTATATGATTGTATAGAGTTTGTAATTATATAGGAGATAACTGTGGAGAAAAATAACTATATTAGTTCTATTTTATTAACTTTATTATAAAAATTTTTAAAATTATTAAAAAACTTTGGTATAATAAAAGTTTAAAGTTTTTGTTTTGAAACTTTTACTATAGAACTTTTTTTTAGATTTTCTCAAATTTTATATGTTTCTGTTTTTTAAAAAATTTTTACTTTTAATACAAATCTTAATTTTTATAAATAAATTATTTAAGGGTAGAGGGTACGTAGATCATTTTTATATAGTTTTTATATGGTATTTTGAAATTTTCATATAAAATTGACATATGCTACTAATAAAACTTTTTTAAATTACAACTAATTTTTATTAAAATTTTACAAAATATAAATAAAACAATTTATCTTTTATGGTAAAATTTTGAAATATTATTATATTTCAAAAAAATATAATTATATATATCATAAAGTTTTTATGGGTTGGCCAAAAATTTTCTGAGTTGCACAAAATTGCTAATGCTGATTGGTCAATTTATGTAAATTTATAAGTTAGTTTTATTACTAAATTTTAATATCCAATCTTTAAAATTTCATATCTTACTGAGTTTTTGTTCAATTTTAATGATTTTACTATCATTAGAATCAGAAAAACCTGTTCTACAAACTTGGCTTAAAATATGATTAATTTATTTATTATAATTTTTCATAAAATTAATTATAAAAAAATTTACCATTAAGTTTATATATAATTTTAAAATAGTACCCTCTACCCTTAAAGTACAAAGATGTTATTCTTTATATAAACTATAATATTGTTTATCCTTTTGTTGTTTTTTGTGCTATTCAATATTCTGTTACTTATATTTTTTGTTGCTTTTGGAGTTGTAATGTTTTTCAATATTATTATTTTTGATAAATTGTTGCTAGAGTCATGGTTGACATTTTGGTATTGTTGCATTAGTTAGCTTTGTTGGCTTTGTTCATCTTTTTAGTGTTATTCATGTCGTTCAATATTTCTAAAGTTGATTAGGCTTTGTTTGTTTTTTTTTTAGTTAGATTCATTAAGCTTTTGTTAACTTTGCTATTGCTTTTGGAGTTGGCAATTCCAAAATCAATGCTTTGGTTTGTTCTTTTTGTATTTTTTGTGCTGTTCAATATTTCATTATTTACATTTTTTTATTACTTTTTGAGTGTAATAGCTTTCAATATATTGTCATTTTTAGTGTTTCTTTAGAGTCGTTATCATCTTTCATGGTGTATTGTTTTGTTTGCATTTTTTATTTTAGACTATTGAATTTAGTTAAATGAGTATATGAATCTTTACTTTTAGATAGGAATAGGGTAAATGGCCCAAATTTGTTGAGCTATATTTAGTTATTGATTTGGTGTTATTAGTTAGTATTAGAGTGTTTTTTTTGCTACTAGTTAGAGTCAAGGTTAGAGTAGAATAGAGTAGTTTTATTAGATAGTAGATATGAAATAGTATATTATAAATTGTTTAATAAATTTTTATAATAGATAAATTGTATAACTATATAATTAGAGTGCATTATTTTATAAAAAAATTTCGAAACCTTTCACATTTTTTCAAAAACTTTTGAAATATTGCAAAATACTTCAAATTATTTTAATTTTTATTAAATTATTTTTACAAAATATTACAAAATTATTTTTACAAAATATTTTCAAAATATTTTAAAATATTTTAAAAATAAATTGTGTAGTGATACAAAATAAATTGTATAATATTTTGAAAGTTATTTCAAAATATTTTGCATTAATTATAATTCTTGCAGAAGTTTATAAAGTATAATAATTTTTTTTTTTGATTTCAAAGTGCCTGTTTTGGGGCATATACTTTATTCGGTTTCTGCATCTGGATTCTACATGGATGAGAGTACAACTAGCCACATGTACACTTTTGGTGTCTAATTTAAATGGTTTGCCCAAAGGTTCCACACTAGATGCCATATCTGCAACCCAACTATGGAAATTGAAGCATAATAATTTATATAAGATTAAATTTATATATTTTGCTAATATAATATAGTACTATTAAAATATAAATACTGAAATTACTAATTGTTCAAATTGTTATTAATTAAACTTTTATACTTCAGAATAAACATACTTTAAAGACAGCTAATTAGAGGTTTGCTATAAATAGTAAACTGATTATTTTGCTAATTTTCTAATTATTTTGTATATAAGTACTTTTAAATATAAACTATATACTATACTTATTAATTTTGATAGTTTTTGAATTAGTTTATTAGTTTTAATATTATGTTTTGTTCTAAATTATATAATCTACTACAGTTAGGCCTTTATAAATGCAACCTCCATAAATACAATACCTCTTTTAAATGCATATTTTTTTCTTTTCTGTAAGATATTATTAGTATTAAATGCATGTTTTATATTTTGTAAATGCATATTCTCTTAAATAATATTTTATATCATACTAACCTTTCTAAATGCATATAGCCAATCAAATTTTAGTATTTAAGATAGATTATATAGTTTTTGGTAAAAGTTATACAAACTTGATGATCTAATTTTTAAAGCTACAATATAATTAGCTCTTCTTAAATGCAAATTTCCCTAAATGCATATTGTAGACTTGTTCTTACAAGTTGCATTTATAGAGGTTTGACTATATTAAATTAATTTTGGAGTATTACACAAATTAGCAAATATGTTACTATAACTATTCTCTAATTAATTAGCAAATTATCAATTAATAAAGTTATATACTGTTCTTATCTTAAATTATTTGTACTGCTTTAAAATAAAAAAAAGTATATGCTTTACTTTTACTTTGTATATATTTATAAATATATTACTATATTAGATATCCTTATTACTTTGCTATATTTGATAAAAAAACTATAGTATTGTAACAATATATAAATTTATGACTTAAAAGGATTGATTTTTTGGCTTTATATATTAGTAATTTTTTTAATATATATTTTTAAATATATATATTTTTTTAATACAATTTTTAATTATCTAGTTAATAAATTTTAATATTCTTAAAAAGATTATTTTATTTGATTCCATTAATTTAGTTTTCAATTCAATTTTGTTCTATAGTATTTATTTATTTTTTTTTATATTTAAAGTGTCCATTTTTGAAACTTAAAAGCTTTTTTTCAAAATATTTAAGACTATTAGTAACCCATATAGAAGTTACTAGTATTTGCTACAATAATGAGAATACAACTAGCCATACATACACTTTTGGTATCTAATTTAAATGGTCTGCTCTAAGGTTCTACACAGGACCCTGAACATCTCTCATATAAATTATAACTGGATTTTAGCCAATTTTGAACTAATTTGCTAAAAATGACAAATCTATATTTATTTAAATAACTTCTGATCCAATAATTAGAATTAAATGAACTTTTTTTTGTTAGATATACCTCACTAAAAACTTTATTTAAAAAAAAGTTCATTAAATTGGACTACTAGATACCAAGACAATTACTAAAAACTGTTTTTTTTTTGCTTCTTAAATTTTGAGAGTTTTTGCTAAAATATATAATGTATAACCAGGGTTCCAAATAATCTATATGAGCTTATATTTGAGCATCATAGTAAATTTTTTTTTGGTTAGCACTTTTATATTGGTATATATAAGCTTTATTTTAAACATCAGATAGAACTTTTATCCAATTTAACCTTTTTTTGAAATATAATGTTCTCTAAAAAAAAAAACAAAATTAAGTTTTTTAAAAAAAAACAAAAAACGGTTTCTAAAAAAAAAAAAAAACAAAAAAAAAAAAAAAAAACAAAAAAAAAAAAAAAAAAAAAAAAAAAAAAAAAAAAAAAATAAAAAAAAAAAAAAAAAAAAAAAAAAAAAAAAAATGTTCTCAAAAAAAAAAAAAAAAAAAAACAGTTCAAAATTATGTTCTCCAAAAAAAAAAACAAACCCCAAAAAAACTAAATTATGTTTTTTAAAAAAAACAATTTCATTCTTAAAAAAAACATAATATGTTCTTAAAAAAAAAAATATATATATATATAAAAAATATAAAAATATAAACCACATTTAATACATAATCAACTATATATTATAAAAATATATTCATAAAAAAAATTTAAAAAAAGCTATTTTATACTATTTTATTGCAATTTTTGCAGTTTTTCAATTTTTGTTTTTTTTAATTTTTGCATTTATTACCCAGATTTTTCATTAGCATATTTCAAATATAAGATTTATAAAAATTACCTCATTGGCATTTTTTTAAATATATATTTTTTGTCTATTAGCTGTTTTCAAATATAACCTTTTTATCCAATACCTATTTTTCAAATATAAACTTTTTTAAAAAAGGCCTTCCATTAGCAATTTTTTAAATATGATCTTATATAAATTGTTTAGAGCCCTCTGTACTAGATATCTAGAGTTTTCCTATACTAGCTATTATACCTGCAACCCAACTATAAAAATTGTTTATTTAAACCTTCTGATTTCTGTCCCATTTGCCAACTTTTATTGTATCACTAGTACAACTCCTAGTCTATTAATCTAGGACCCCAAAGAACTCTAATACAACTCAAATTTAAGTTTGTATAATTTTAGCAGTATTTTAGCCAAATAAATATATAAAATTGATCAAAATTTGAAAATTTACTATATAAAAATGCAATGTTTGATGAATTCTATTCAAATTTTTTTTTTAGAATTACAGTCAACTCTCTCTAATCCGAACTGCCGGGACTGCTTTTTTTACTATGTAAAAATCTGGAAAAGTTCAGTTTTCAAAAAGTTATACATGGCTTATCTGAACTTTATAATAAAATTTACAAATGTTCTAGAAGATTTTGTTAGGTTTAGAGAGAGTTTAATAGTGTTCAGTTTAGAGAGGTTTGAATTAGAGAGAGGCAACTGTATTTGAGTTGTATCAGAGTTTTTCAGGGTCCTATTAATTTCGTGATTCATACTGAATGCTAATTATGCTCTTTAGAACCCAGTCAAATAATCCTAGCATGGTTATGCTTACTGAAAAACTTGGTAAAGTAGTATCTGCCTATACAGGTATTTATCTATATTTTGGTAATTATTACTATATAGCTAAGACCAATACTTGCAAGATAAAATTATTTCTGTTTTCTTATTAATATCTACTTTTGTCCTTGTAAGGTTTGCTCTGATTCTAGCACACATCTTTCTTTCCTTTTAATTCTTTTCCAATATTCCAAATTTTCAAACCAGTTAGCTTAAATAGATCAATCTATTTAGCATTAGATAGCATTATAGTTTTTTTCTTTTGGATTACTTCTAAAATATAGATTTTTTCATTTAGTGTGTCTCTAGCAGCCAGGTTGGTAAACTATCTCTTCCAAAAGTTATAGTTATCCTGTTTTCTGGTTCTGGTTTCTGATATTTCAGTTTCAGTAACACTATCAAAGATTTTTCTATCTTTTTATTTGAAATTTGACAAATAGGTTTCTGTTTTTTTGGTTTTTTGGATTTGTTTATATATATCATAAAATATTTTAAGTAGCTATATATCAATATATAACATAATCATTTTATATTGATTAAAATTAAACATTATATATTAATTAACTTGTTATAAATTGATATATATTTATAATCAATAAATATTATAATTAAAATATAAATTGTTATACATTTGCTAATTAATTGTTATCATATAAATCGATAAATAACAATTATATAAATTACTAATTGTAATTTAGTAGTTTCAAATATTTTAAAATATTTTAGAACTGGGAATCAAGCTTAATTAGTAGATTTGTAATCTGGGTCATACTAAATACGTATTGGACTATATTTTCAAAATATTCTAAAATTTTGTATTACAAGATCAAATTAGATCTTTTGTTTATAAATTAGATCTTCAATTTAGTTTTATATTTTTTTCAATTTGGTTTGTTTTTTTTTGTTTTTGTTGTTTTTTGTTTTGTTGTTTTTTATTTTGTTTTTCAATTTTTTTTTTATTTATTTATATTTTAAAGTGAATCTATTTGTCACCAGTGGTGATAAACTGGTGACAGTAATTAGATTAAAAAATCATATATAATATGAAAAATGCAAAAACTTTGATTTTTTTAAAAAATCACTTCTAACTTAAAATTTTGTCTATAAAACTACTTTTTTTTATACAAAAAAAAATATTTTGCAAAATTTTACTATATATTACACTTTACCCAAATCTTAACTATAGCTTTAAACCAAATTTAACGATAATAAGTTTGGTACTTTGTTTTGTTTTAATTATAATATTACACAAACTAATGGGCTAATTATACTCCAGTGACTATCACCACTAGTGACAAATATATTTTTTCTATTTTTTAATTTTTTTATTTTATTTGGTACTTTACAAAAATGCTAACCCTTTGCAAGAAAACCAACAACTTTTTGGTACTTTGCAAGTACACCAATTTGATTTCACAAGCAACTTAAACTTCTAACTAGAGTTAAAACCAAGATAAATTTTTCAATCTGGATATAACTAGATTTAAAAAAAAAGAATCTAGATTAATTTTATTTAAATCTGAATATAAATATATTCATATTAATCCGAATCTAAATCTAAATCCAAATACAAATCTAAATCCAGATACAAATCTAAATCCAGATATAAATCTATATCCAGATATAAATCTATATAGGTTAAATAGCAATTATATAACTTCATTTATCAGAATTTCAGTTATATTTTGTACCAAACACAATCTATCTAATTTATTAGGAATGTGCCTGATGCAAAATATAAGTAAAACCCAATAGCAGGTTTTCCTTTGATAGTACACTTATCCAGATTACATATTATATCTGGATTATATATTGTATCTGGATTATATGGTTTCCAGATTGTATATTGTATCTGTTATATATTATATCTGGATTATATTATATCTGGATATAGTTGGTTCAAAAAATTGAATCTAGATTTGTTTAATTACCAATCCGGATAAGATCAGCACTATAGCTATATTATTACCATATTTAGAATTAGTGATACAAATCGATGAAAATTTTTCAATCAATTAGTTGATAGATCATTTTATCCAACTAATCAATTAATCGATTTTATTCAACTAATCGATTAGTTGGCCAATCGATTAACCGATTAGTTGACTAATCGATTAACCAATCAATTAGTTGAATAAATAATAAACGAAACTTGGTAAAATGCATGTAAGATAGCAACTGAAAACAGCCGGGTTGGTATTTTTATATGATCGGTTGATTAAACGACCAATCGACTAATCGATTAATTAGTCGATTAATCGATTAGTTGGCCAATCGATTAATCGATTAGTCGACTAATCAACCAATCGACTAAGTTGGGTCTGTAAAATTCAAATCGATTAGTTGTCAACTTTACAACTAATCGATTAATTCGATTTTCGATTTGTATCACTATTTGGAATTGGGGATAAACAAATATATAAACAATATATTAGTAAATCTGTTTTAGGCCTAATAAAAAGTTTTTTTTGTACTAAGTAAATATTATTTTTTGATATAAGTAAAGTTGTAGAGCAGGTTCTTGTGCATCTACTAGTAAAATTTTATTAAAATTGGACTAGTAGATAAGAAAATATAAGTAAAAATGTCTTTAAAATTCTTTAAATCATATAAAAATTTTATATATACAGGCCTGATCCAGATTTTGTACTATCTTGTTTATATATTTGTAAATATAGAAATATTGCCGATCTTATCTGGATTGGCAATTAAAAACTGGATTAATCCGAATATAAATATAAATCTGAATTCATTTATTACCTCTACTTTTGATATTTTGCAAAAACACTTTTAAATCTTTAAGAATACTTCTTTAGAGAAATAATTTAGTTAGGTACAAGTTTTTGCAAGTTTTTGTATATAGTCATCTCTCTCTAATCTAAATCTCTCTAAACCAAATACTATTAAACTCTAAACTGAACAAAATCTTCTAGAATATTTGTAAATTTTATTATAAAGTTCAGATAAGCTATATAATTTTTTGAAAACTAAACTTTTCCAAATTTTTATATAGTAAAAAAAAGCAGCCTTGGCAGTGTCCTGACAGTTCAAATTAGAGAAACTTGACTGCATTTATTTTTTTGTTTAATACTTTTTGTTTTTGTTTTTTTGTTTTTTTTTATTAATTTATTTTATTTTAGTACTTTGCAAGAACATGCTTCTTTAGAGAAATAATTTAGTTAGATACAAGTTTTGCAAGTTTTTGCAAGTTAATTTAGCACTTTACAAAAACACAACTTGGTTTTAGCAATTTCTGAATTTGCAAGAATATAAACTCTTATTTCAAAGAAATAGAGATTTGAAGCTTTATTTATTTTTTTTAATTAAGTTTGCTTATATATTTTGTTTTTCGGTTTTTTTTTTACTTATTTTTTTAATTTTATTTTATTTTATTTATTTCTGACTTTTTTCAGAACTTTGCAAGAAAACAATCTGAATTTTTTGGCACTTTACAAGAACACTAACTCTAACTTCTTTGCTACTTTGCAAGAACATACTAGATTTTCTGACAATTTGCAAAAACATTAACACTTATGAGAAAAATATTTTTTTTATAGTTAATTCTCTATAAATACAACTTGTAGGGACAAGTCTACAACGTGCATTTAGAGAGGTTTGTATTTAGAGTGAGCCAATTAAATTGCAGCTTTAAAAATTTGATCATCAAATTTGTGTAACTTTTACCAAAACTGAATAACCTATTTTAAATACTAAAATTTGATTGGCTACATGCATTTTGAGAGGTTAGTATAATATAAAATGTTATTCAAGAGAATGTGCATTTACAAAATATAGAACGTGCATTTAGCACTAATAACATTTTACAGAATAGAAAAAAATATGCATTTAGGGAGGTATTGCATTTATGGAGGTTGCATTTATGGAGGTCCGACTGTACTTTTTTGCTATTTTTAGAAAATAGTGAATAAGAGTGAATATGTTAGTTAAAACAAAAAAAAATAATAGCTAACTGCAAAGTAAGAAAAATAAGTATATAAAGCTATATAATGCAACAAAGTATAAAAATAGTTTAAAATATTACTATTTTCATTTTCATTTTTTTGTTATTTTTTCCGGGTTTAGTTTTTTTTTGGTTTTATTTTTTTTGTTATTTTTTCATTTTTTTTATAAAAAATGTATAATAATTTATAATAAAATAAATAATATATAATAATATTGGTCATCTTATTTATTCTGGCAGAAAAAAGCTAAAAATTAATATTGTCTATATAAAAAAATTTCTAAATTTTAATAATTCATTTATAATTTTTTTATATTAAATAATAGGTTTTGGGCTATTTTTTGATATATTTTTATTATTCTTTTATAAACAATTTGTTAAGTAATAAATTTTAAAAATTTTAATCTTTTAAAAAAATTAAAATAAAATAGATTTTAAGCATTTTTGCAAGCTATATACAGTATAACAAGTTTGTACTATGCAGGTGTATAGCTATGCATATTCTGAATATATAGTTAAAATTTAGAGTAATTGAATTAGTAGTTGTTAAAATATAAATTTTTAAAGTTTTTTAAAATTTTATACCCAAATTACTATATTGTGCAAAAGTTGCACAAAAATTACTATAGTAATTTTTGTGCAACTTTTGTACAATATTGTAATTTTTTTTTTATTCTTTAACACATCTCACCGATATTTTATTAAGTCAGTATTGAGTACTATTTATAGCCTGTTAATACATGATACCTAAAACTAAAATTCGACATCATGTGGTTACTTTGAGAGCACCTATATATAACTGGTTGCATAGTAGTTGCACCAATTTACAAATAAAGCAGATATAAACTTTGGTAGCTCACGTTAAAGAGTAATAGAGAATTTCTCTTCAAATCTCTTTTATATAGTATTAATAGTGAGGATAAACTCAACTATACAAAAAAAAAAAGAAAAAGAATAGAAAAACAAAAGGATATAAAAAAAAAGAAGGAAGTAACCACAAAACCTAAATGGAAAACCAATACTAACAAAATAACTAAAAATAAAAGATGGGAAAAACAAAGAAAAATTCTATGCTAATAATATAAACTAACAAAAAGAAAACAAATTTATATCCATCAAAGTATTATATATATCAAAGAAAAAAGTAAAAAAGAAAAGAAAAAACTATATCTAAAAGAAAATTCTAGAAAAAAAGAAATTTTTTCTAATATTTTTCTCCAGATCATCTTCACATGTCATCCATTGTTTATTTTGTAGACATCAAAACTCACTTGTAATCTGGCTCTAATTTGGTAGATGCATTTCCAAATTGAAAGAGTAAACATTGCTGATTTTTTGAAGAGGATAAGCTGGATTTCCCACTTTTTAACAAAATTTTGAAAAAACCAAGAAGAAATAGCAAAGGTACTAAAAGTTATAGAAAACATAGGTTTTATGCTTTGAAGAATAGTATACTTGACCAAAAGTAAGTTTTCATTTACATTTTCATTTCTTTTGACAAAAAACTCCAGGGTTGTAGTTCTACTACGTTTTCTATAGTAACGAAGTCTTCTACTCAGAGAGTCAAACCCAAAAGGAGAGTTCTTTTCAGCTCTATTTTAGTTTTTTTACATTCAATCTAAAACCCTTGGTCAAGTTGCTTCTAAATAGAGTATTTGTTATGTACAAACATACTGACTTCAAAGTTTTTATAGGTTGAGGTTCTTGGAAATTTTGGTATAGAGAATTGTCAGAAAAAGTTATCAATTATAGTAATTTGGTTATAAAATTTTAAAAACTTTAAAAATTTATATTTTAACAACTACTAATTCAATTTAGCTAAAATTTTAACTATATATTTAGTATATGCATAGCTATGCACCTGCATAGTACAAACTTGTTATACTGCATATAGCTTGCAAAAATGCTTAAAATCTATTTTATTTTATTTTTTTTAAAAATTAAAATTTTTAAAAATTTATTACTTAACAAATTGTTTATAAAAAGATAATAAAAAATATATCAAAAGATAGCCCAAGACCTATATTATTTGACATAAAAAAATTATAAATGAATTATTAAAATTTAGAAATTTTTATATATAGACAATATTAACTTTTAGCTTTTTTCCACCAGAATAAACAAGATGACCAATAATAATAAATAAAAATATAAAATTTTATATTAAATTGTAAACTTTGTGAAAATATGTGAAAATTTGTAAACTATTTAAAATAAGTATATATTATAATATTATTGATTAAAATCATTATTCGTAATTTTTAATCTGATATACAGTCACCTCTCTCTAATCCGAACCTCTTTAAACCAAACACTATTAAACTTTCTCTAAACTAAACAAAATCTCCTAGAACATTTGCAAATTTTATTATAAAGTTCGAATAAGCTATATATAACTTTTTGAAAATTGAACTTTTCCAAATTTTTACATAGTAAAAAAAAGCAGTCCCAGCAGTTTGAATTAGAGAAAGTTGACTGTATATCAATTATTACTAATTATTACCAATTACTATCTTAATTAATAGTCTTTGTTAAAAGGGATTTAAATCAATTACTATTCAATAACTAATAAAAATTGATAGTAATTCCTGTGCAAATTTTGGTGATATAATAGGTATATAACTACATCTAAAAGCTTCTATTTGAGATGGTAGAACCAAAGCTACAAATAATATACCCAACTAATTGACAAGAAATAGAACAGATCATAATGAAATCCAGATCAAAATGAAATGATAGTATAAATCTCGAAAACTAAATTTTTTTGGGGCATATTTTTTAGTGTTAGGGGTTTAGGGTTAGGGTTAGTTTTAAAAAATTATAATAAACAGGTATTGTTGTAGCTGATGCTGAAAACGGCTGATGCTGAAATTTTAACCTACTTTAATATAAAATTTTAAAATTTTTTTGTGGTGATTTTTTCATTTTTGTCTTATAGGGTTAGAGTGAGGTTTTGATGTAGATTTGATATTTAAAGAGTATTTGTAGATTTTAGCAGGGCTTATAGTTTCAAATCGAGATCCCAAATTTCAGCATCAGTCATTTTCAGTATCAGCTGCGACAAGTTTAATGGGTTTTAGAAGACTAGCAGGTTAAGTATAGATTGTAGATTTCATTTTAAATTATGATCTGTAACAAGAAATAGTTACTAAAATACAGATCGATTTTTCAAAATATTGCTAGTAAACCTAGATTGGCTGCTTGGGATAACAACTTATAGTGTCAACATTCCTAAGTCATTATACTCTTGTTTTATAGTATTTATTAAAAGTTTGTATTATCTTTTTATTTAGAACTTTAAATAAGCATCTATTTTTTACTAATCTTTAGAATTTAGTATTGGTATATGACCAGATTTTTTTTTTTTTAAACCTAGATCTATTGCTAGAGGCGCGGGTGGTGCATATGACCAGATTATAACAGATCATATTATAAAGTTTAATTAGTAAAGTTATATAGAGTATCATTTATTAAAATAGCTCATTTTTACAATTTTTTTAAAATAAGTTTTTATTAGATTTATAAAAATTTTAAAATGATCAATATTATAAATGAAAGTCAATTTGTTTAATAAAAAATTAAAATAATATAAAAAAAATTATATGAGACTACTGTACTATACTGAGCAAAAAACTCTCTTTTTTGAGTACTCCCCATGCAAGAGATTCTGGTATTTTGCATGGCATATTTTTTTTAACCAAGTATAATACCCAGGTGTTTTGCAATTATTTGATATAGGATTTTGTAAAAGACCCGGGTATATTATATTTTTAATATTGTAGCATCAAGCAGCTTACTCAATGAGATTTGCTAGTGATTGAGGTATTGCTTAATTATTTCAATTAATCGAATTTAATTGAAATGATTTTTATAACAATTTTGTCAAAAATTCATTGTGCAAAATATGGATTAACTACAAAATACCCTTCATACAAAATACCCTTCTGTTAAAAGATTCTACTATACAAAATACCTGTTACCAAATGAAATACCCAGGTACTTTGTAAGTTTTTGATCAGGGATTTTGTATTAACTTTGGGTTTTTTGCTTAGTATGGTATGGTATATAGAACCAATATGGGCAGTCAAAAGTAGAAACCAAGAAAATTGTTTCTAAGTAAATTTTTTCTAAACTTTAAATTAAAATATCTCAACAACTATTAAACCAAACTTGATAAAATTTTTTTTATTTTAATTTTATATAGTTATAGAATTAAAATAAAAAAAATTATTAGATTTGGTTTAATAGTTGTCAAGATATTTTAATTTAAAGTTTTAAAAAAATTACTAAAAACAATTTTCTTGGTTTCTACTTTTGACCGCCCATATATCATGAGACTATCTAATAGTTATCTGCTATCTTCAACTAATCAAAATTATAAAATTTGGTTAATTTCAGATTAGTCTGAACATCAAAACAAATAATTAAACCCAATTATTTTAAAATAAAATACTGTATCCTATTATAAATAAGCACTTCTTTTTTTAAAATTTTAAACTTAAATAGTTTAATAATTAACTAATCAAATTTAATAAAAATTTTTTATTTAAATTTTATAAATTTGTAAAATTAAACCAAAAAAAAATTTTATTAAATTTAATTAGTTAATTGTTAAAATATTTAAGTTTAAAATTTTAAAAAATATACTTATTCATAATAGTATACAGTATATATAAAAATAGACTATTTTAATAGATGACATACTATATAATAATAATTATATAATTTTACTAATTAAACTTAGTAATAACCTGTTATGATCTAGATATATACTAATACTACTAGGATTTATATATTTAGTAAACTTATTATAAATTTGTATTAACTTTATACTAGTTTGTATTTCTTTATATTATACAAATATTTTAAACTTTTAGCTAATTTTGGTACAATTCAAGCTATATCTACTAATTTGACTAATATACAGAGTATACTAGTAGTTTATTATAATACAAATCAAAGTTTAAACATTTTGTTTTTAGAAAAATTGAACTCTAGTTTGCTATTTAAAATAGCAATCCACTTTTATATATAGTTAGACCTCTATAAATACAATCTATAAATATGATACTTCTCTAAATATATATTTTTGTCTTGCTTGTAAGAAATTATTAATACTAAATATATGTTTTATATTCTGTAAATAACATTCTTTCAAAAAATTTTCTATATAAAACAGGACTTTGAGCAATCTATAAACAGTTAACAATTTTAAAAAATCTTATATATATTACTAAAAATAGAAAAAACCTACAAAAAATCATCAAAATAAGTATTAATATTACTAAATATAGTAAAGATCTATGAAAAAATAGTCAAAAATAAGCAAAAGCAAATTGTCACCTATTTATATATAGCTCAGAGTCCTTATAAAACTAACTCTCTAAATATATATAGACAATTAAATTTTAGTATTTAAGATAAATTATATAGTATTTAAAATAGGTTATACAAACTTGATAATCTAATTTTCAAGACTGCAATTTAATTGGCTTTCTCAAAATGCAAACCTTTCTAAATGCATGTTTTAGACTTGTTAGTACATATTGCATTTATAAAGATTTAACTATAGTATTAAATTGCAAACAAATTAATTTTTATACTATTTTATTATATTTTTTAAATATTAGTTTTAATAAATACTTTAATTATACTAAATCAATATCTTGTTTTTTAAACTAAAAAACAGGTACTAATAATTGTTTAAAAGTTTATTCTAAAAATATCTTGTTGAACTAATTTGTAAACTGATAATATAAATGAAACAGTAATGAAACCAATATACACAAAATCTGGTTTATTACTTTTTTAGTAAGTTTTTTACCATGCTCTAGACAATAATTTATTATTTGGTAAAGTTTTAATAAGGCTTTTTTTTTTTTATTCAATAGTGAATTAAGATTATGAATTTTTTAGTATAATACAAAAAACAATTTATTATTCAATTTATAAATATCATTTTATAATTCTTAGAATTTACACTTTAAAAGCTATAATTTTTGCTTTTTTTATTGTTGAGCAAAAAAAAACACTAACGCTAATATAAAACAATTGCAATTAAAGAACAAAAGCAATAGGAAAAATTACTACGCCACACCGTGATTGTTTAATTGTTACATAACAAAGATCAAAAAAAGCACATAATTTATCATGTGCATTAGCTTTTATTACGCTGATATTTAGTCAATATTGTTATTTGCACGAATATCGCACTAGTTACATCAAAAATAAAATAGATAGATTTGTTGAGCATTTTATGTGTTTAAAAGTAATTGCACGAGTCTGGACACTCTATATAACCACCGCATATATCAATATATCAATTAAATTACTTTGAGATTAGCGAGAGTAGGCTGTATAAAAAATTGAAATTATTATTACAGTAGCTATTACAATATTAATATATAGCAAAAAATACAATATTAAACAATTATAGTAAATTGATTAATTAATATACTTGATTTAAAAGAAATATATACAGTAGTAACTTGAGAGTAAAGAAAACGATACATATATAGGTATTGTATTGTTTTGATAATTGTATAATTGAGCAAACATAATTCCAGTCATAAAAATATAAAATGTTGCGATTCATAATCAACAAGAAAAGTCGAACGCCCATTGATAATAGAAAGAACGGTTCACAGAATTCTTATTGTTACATGCTTAATTAATGTATCATGAAGATTATTAAGTTGTTCTCGTTCTAAATATAGTTACAGAATATTTTAATTGTCTATAAGTTGTCACGAGATATTTCTTAGTACAGTAGTACATACTTTAAAATTTCTTGGAAGATAGTGAATCTTTCCATATATACTAAACACGTTTCTAAGAGCGCGTGATATTCTATGCTGAATGCGCGTATTTTCGGTTCTTGGATTCATACGTACATTTTTTCTTTTTGTTAAAAAAAATTAGTTCATTGTATTTAAGTATTTCTCGAGCAATAAGTAAATATGTGAAACCCTAACATTGTCTAATTATTGTCTAATTCAATGAACTTTGCATATGTTCTTTTGTAAAGTCAAAAATCAACGCAAGACTTTTTTTTTTTTTTTTTTCAAATAATGGGATATGCATTGAATGATTGCATGCTTACATTCACATTGTGAGGAGATAAAGATAGACTAAACTATATAGTACATTTGAAAATAAATTAGCATTCAAACCAGGATAAAAAATACCTATTCATTTCCCGGCCATGCAGCCCATTGTTTCAAGGAATTTTTTTTGGTACATTAAAATAATGAAAATAAGTTTAAATCAAGAACGATTTTTTTTTCTCAACGAGATTAGACTTACTGTAATAGTATATAATGTAAATCACATCTGCAACGTATCTGATATGTACTTTATTGTATAATGAATAAGATCGTTAAATAGTAGTTAAATATAAAAGATCTTTTTGATCAATAAACCTGACAAAAATCTTGTTTCTTTCAACTTGGGAGATTTTTAAATTATCCGAGATACTAATTCAAGTTATCTTCAAGTTTAATATGTGAAACCATATATTCATAATTATATGAATTAACAAGAATACACAAAGATTCCATTGTTCCTAAATGTCGAGATCTTCTTGTATACAAAAAAAAAAAAAAAGATTGCGTAATTTAATATAAAAAAACATAGATGATCCAACAATATTAAGTTCTTTAAGGGATTACAGAAATCATTTTAAAGAATAATTATCTTTGTATGTATTTATTAAATAATTACACTTTAGAAGTTTAAGAACGCGTTGATATCATGATATCACGATAAATGTATAATACGTATAATACGTATAATACGTGTGATTTACTCAATAGATATTCAAATAGATATTCAATAACGATAAACAGATATTCAGATATTCAAATAATAGATGGTTATTGATAACAAAAAGATACAAGAGGTACAGAAAAAAAAAAACTTTATTATAATACATACACGTGTCATGTAAAATCATTGGTTAGAAAATTTTTCTAATATTCGGAATAACTCGTATTGTTCACCAATATCTCGGTGACCTATTACTGTATTATAAATTATAATTTACCGCCAAGATTAGTTTAGGTGTTGAAAAAAGATAGGTTTTGTGGCGTAAAAAAATTTAGATTTACATTTTGTCAAATTTCCGAACTTCTTATCTGTCAAAGAATAATATATATACAGTATATATATTAATATATACGTATAAATTTACGATTAGTACAATTAGTACGCAAGTTACATAGCAGATAGGTACTGTATATCAGATACTGTATACGTGACAACAGTGACAACAGAACAATGAATAAAAGAGAATAAGATCTAATAATGGATTTTCCAGAATCATGTCACACGATCGTTTACCTCTCTTTCAACCAAAAATTTGTTCGACATATTTATTCCGTGTTACATTCTATCGTAACAAACTGTAAAGAATAAATTTCAAGTTCACGTGATTTCACTGTTCTTAAGCGGTGAGATGCTGCAGAAAAGAACATAAGTAGTCACATGCACTATTCAGCATTTATTATTTTACAAGCATCGCATTCCATATTGTTCCGTTTGACTCGCATGCTGTGAATATTTTGCAGCAATGAATACTAAGAAAAAAATAATTTTTTTAATTACAGTATATTATAAACAGTATTAATAGTGCAGTAGTGTATTAATATTATTATTAATATTTTGATTTTTTATTAATCTTATTGAATTTTATTGGCTATCCAATAATTAGTTAATGCTTTTTGATTTATTTATTTATTTTGATTTATTTTGATTTATTTTGATTTATTTTGATTTGATAATTGAATCACATAATTTTGACTTTTTGATGCAGCTGTAATAATGTATTAATTTAGGCAAGATTTGTGTTAATCTTTATTAGTTTAAAGTATCGCAAGATTGTTGGTTTTTTCTGTTCACAATTCCACTTGACTCTTTATTTAATTAATGTACCGTACATACGTACGTAAGTATCTTTATATTCTTTATGTCTTCTAGGTAAACAACTTGAGAAACCCTTTCTAGATCCTAAAATAGGAATCTTGCACCCAGGGGCTGTTGGTTTATCAAGTTGTACCAGAACGGTCACAATAAAANAAAAAAAAAAAAAAAAAAAATATAATAATAATTTATATTTTTTTTCATATATCTTTCATATATTTTTCAAATATACACTAAAACTAAAAAAAAAACAAAAAAAAATTTTTTCTTTCTCTCTCAAATTTCATTTCTTCGGTAGACTCTGGAAATGGAATCACAAAATTACGAATACGGTCAGATGCCATCGGCACCAATGACTTCTGTTACAAATTCTCCCACGACAAATACTAGTATAGGCGGTCTAAACCTTACTACAGCACAACCAACTACTAACGCTGTTTCATTAGACACTTTGCAGAATCAACAAGCTCAAGTATTAATGTTAGAAAATCCTCAGAATCAGATGGTAGTATTAAATACTACTACAACGTCTCATACACGACCTCCTCAATTATCAACAAGTATATCTACTAGTTCTTCCGGGGCTATTACTTTAAATTCTATGAGCGACTCTACTCAAGATTTAACATTGTTGGTTAATCAAGAACAATTACCAGTTTTAGTTATGGGTGCTGCTCCTCCTACTTCTATGGAAACTACAGCTTCTCCTCAGATAACAATAGGCAGTGTCACTTCTAACGTTTCACTGGATCCTTCTCTGATTCATAACACTTCAAAAATGATTGTAACTTCTCAACCAGATCAACAACCAACTCAGTTAACTATTACAGAAGTTTCTCAGTCTGCTCCTCCTCAAGTCGTTTTAGCAGCTCCACAGGAACAATCACCTACTGTTGTAAATGTTAATGCTGCTATTTATAATCCAATATTTGATCCTTTAGATCATGTAAAAAGACAAAATGATATTATCAATTCTTCTCCTACTACTACTACAATATTGGATTTAAGTAGGCAACCACCACCACATCAAATAGATCAATCAACTGTTGTAAATCCTTTAACTGCTGCTCAAGCTCATGCTGCTGCTGTACAAGTTGCTCAAGTTGCTGCCGCTCAAGCTGCTGCTGTTCAAGTTGCTGCTGTTCAAGCTGCTGCTCAACAAGCTGCTCAACAAGCTTTAATTCAAAATATTATATCAGTTGAACAACAGCAACAACAACAACAGCAACAGCAACAACAACAACAACAACATCAACAACATCAACAACAACAGCAGCAACAACAACAAGAATCTAATTCAACTCCTATAGATCCAATGATTCTTGATACTGATCCTTCTGTTAAAGTTCATGATGATCCTCAAGCTGCTGTAGAAGCTCAATTACATGCTGTTGTAGTTGATACTCAAGCTGTTCAAGTTGCTCATCAAGTTATAGCTTCTGCTGCTGCTGTTCAACAAGCTGCTGCTGCTGCTCATGCCGCTGCTACTAAAGTTCAAGTCGCTCAAGTCACTCAAGTTCAAGCTATTCAACAACAACCACCTCAAAATTTATCTAATGATCAAAATTCTTCCGTTGTCTTGGTTATAGAAAATCCTGGTACGAATAATCAAACTACTACAACTACTGTTCAATCTGTTGTCAGTAATGATCCTATGAATATTGTAGAATCAATAGAATCTATAGCTAATGCTCAAATGGTTGAATCAACGATGAATCTAATAGAACAAAATAATCGTTTAGCTATGGAGATCGCAAATAATAACCAATTAGCCGCTGATGTCAATGCTTCTACTATTATCAGTCAATCGGTAAGCAGTCAAATGTCTATCAGTAATAATCAAACTGAGCAAATTTTATCATCATCGACCCAACCACCTCCGATGGCCGATTTATTGAATACTAGTCCTATTGTTACTGCTTCTTGGAGTATTGCACCTCCTAATAGTGGTCCAAGTATTGTAGTACCTTCAGGTGGTCCCATACATCTTATTAATGTTGGGGAACATATAGTTCACAATACGGTGGTTGTAGATTCGAGTATTCTTGGTAGTAATTCTTTACAACCAGCACAAACATTAACATTTGTCGCCGAAAATCCTCAATTGGATATGCAGAATGCAGCTCAAAAATCCTCGGTTGATAACGTAATCGAATCTCCTTCAAATATTCAATCACCTTCTCGTACCATATCCATGTCACCTGAAAAACAAGTTTCTCACCCTCAAGATGAACGTTCCAACAAGAAATCCCCTGAAATTGAAGTACGATCCCAAATTGATAATTCTTCTCGTATACCATCTCCCGTAATTAACGATCAAATAAAGTTGGAATTTAATACTCCTCCTGAAAATTTGGATAATAATATTAATTCAATGAAAAATACTAATAATAATAATATTCAAGATGATCAATTATCTGAAATTATTTCTCAACCTTCTATCAACTTGCAAACTGATATTGATAAAATTGAATCATCAAAAACTGCTGAAATTATTGCTACTACTTCAATTAATAAATCTTCTAATTTAGAAGATTTGACGACAGATCAACTTTATATTAAATTAGGACAATACGAATTTCCTAACTTTTCTAAAGATCAACTTATAGAAAAAGTTAGGTATTACGAACAACGTGACAAAAATTCAAAAAATCGTACTTCTGAAAATAAAAGTCTTAAACGTTCTCGTGGTGATTCTATAAAATCTAATTATTCTGATATAAGCGGTAAGCTTTTATTACTTTTAAAATAAGTAAATATACATACATATTATTTGTATGTATTATTGACTCTAATAATTTATAGATCAAATTTGCATTAATTTTTTAAGATGGGGGTTTTGGTTTTTGTTTATTGCTTATATATCGAAGCTACTTCATTAGATGATAACGATTCACCAATGACTCCAAATGACGATGGTGAAGATATAAAACGAGAATCTCATCGGTCGGAATCTGTAATAGCCGGTAGTTCACAAAGTTCTCCTTCATTATCTTCCGTAAAACCTGAAGGTCAAGACGAAAAATCTGATAGTCATCGATGTATGTGGAGAGGTTGTACAAAAGTACTTGAAAGTTTAGAAGCATTAATATCACATGTCGGTGATTCTCATATTGGTAGTGGAAAGGTTAGTAGTCTTAATAATAATAAAATATATATATATACAGTATATATTTTTTAAATTTTCCATCTTATCTGTTATAATCTTTTTATAATACATACGTGTATATATATTTATATATATATATAAATATATATATATATGTATATATATATGTATATATATATATTATTTTATTTACTATTATTATTATTATTATTATTATTATTATTATTATTTTAAGGCTACCTATGCTTGCGATTGGGAAGGATGTTTAAGAGGTCAAAAACCGTTCACAAAACGTCACAAGATGTATAATCATTTAAGAACTCATACAGGGGAAAGGCCTTTCGTATGCAATGTTAATGGTTGTGGTAAAAGGTTTTCAAGACCAGATTCTCTGACAACTCATGTAAAGACGCATTCCAATCATCGCCCATATATTTGCTCATTCAAAGGGTGTAATAAGGCATACTATCATTCGAGATCTCTTAGAAAACATGAAAAAACACATTCTCAACACCCTTTACCATCAGTTCATTCTTCCGGGATTTCAATTAATAATGGAATGCATATAAATTTTACATCACAAAATAATCGTCTTTACTCATCTTCACAACAACAAACACCTCAAACACATTTATTTCAACAAAGGCCACCTGGATTTGATCCTTCTTCAAATCCATTACCTAGTGGTTCTCGTGATATGAGACCTGTGCCACCACCTCCTCCTCAACCTATTCATCCTCATCATCTTCCACCAGTTCATCAACTTCATCCTCCATCACCGGTCGGTCCATCACCACCAACAAGCAATTCTTTTAATTATTCACAAGCTCATAGAATTTTACCACAAGGTCCGTCACCATCAGGACAACATGGTTCTTTAAACTATCATTATCACCCTGCTCCACTACAACCTCAACCATTAAATCATAGACCTGAACTAGTTCATCATAGTCGTAGTTCATCTTTTGATGGTTCGCAACAACAAGGTCCTCCCACATCTACATCTTCACCGTCTTCTCATTTCTTTGCACACTCTCAACAATCATCAACAGCTCCAACAGGACGTTCGTCCAATTCTCCTGCTACTAGTAATTAATGGGCTTGTTGATCCAAGCTTTTATTTTGATATTTTGCATAATTCTTTTCTTTATTAGACATTTATGTGATGAATATTATGTTTGGTGTATTGTGTATGTACTCTTAATATTACACGTTATTTGTTAAAAAGATTATTATTAGCTTCTCGGAAGAACTTTATTGTAATATATATAATTGGATTTTCACGTATGTCTCTGCAAAAAAAAAAAGAAAAAAAAAATTCTAGACAGTTCGATTCTATCTAAATTGAATTTAAAGAAATCATATGATTATTAACGACTATCATTGGCTGTTTTATGAAGTTTGCTTTTTAAGAGATCCTGGGTAAATCAATGAATCGAATCATAGAATTTCCTTACAGATAATTCCTTATATAAAATTAAACTCACCTATTAAATTCTCCCGCTGTATATATTTTCTACATCCTTCATCTTTATGATGCTTTATTTTTATTTCTAAGAAATTTTTTTTTTTTTTTTTTTTTTTACCGAAACATCAAATCTTGTAATTATTTTTTTGAAAATCATTGTTGGATTTGAAATCCTTGAAAGTCCATAAAAAAAAAAAATATTATGTACAAATACATAGGAATTGTTTGATTATAGTAAAATTAAATGTGATTATTTACATATAATGTTTAACTTGTAGATTGAGTAATCATTCTTTTTTGCACATGTGAATATTCCGAATGACAGATATCGATGTCGATACATCATTATTTACGTGTGTAATCTACTTTTTTTTTTTTTTTATTAATAATAATAAAAAAAAAGAAAATTCTTACAAAATTTGCTACCAATATGGATTTCTTTATCAAGATATGAATGATAAACATGTACAATGCATGCATTATGGCGTTGAGAACCATTTTGGCTGAAGTTTTATTTAATGGCTAGTGTGCGTGCGTACGTACATACATAAGTTTTTTTTGTACTGCGTGACTACACTTCAAATAACCGAAGTTTCACTACAAACCTTTTGTCTATTGTGGTTTAATATATCACTAAAATATTAACATTTGATATCTCAAGATCTATTTATAGTATTCACGTGAGTTTATTCGATTTGTCTCGCCCATTTAAACATTAAACAACAAAAACAATTTTTTGATTTTTAAAGTTTTGAAAAGGATAATCGTAACACGTTTAAACCGGGGAGTTTTTTTTTTTTTTTTTTTACCATGTAAATTGGTTTGGCGTCTGTGTTGTATGTACATTTTTGCGCAAAAGGTATTATGGCGCAGAAAACGTAGGACAAAATTTTATTAATAATAAAAGTTGGCCAAGAACTTGAGATTTTTGTTACTTTTACGAAATAACTTTTGATTTAGTAATAACTTGTATTAAGCCCATCATGGTTAATCGTTAAAACTTTAAAAAAAACTAATTATTAGAATTTTTTTTATTATATATATACTGTGTGTACAAATTAAAGACAGCAGCATGTTATACAAACATTTTAATGCGTATTCGACCAAAGAATGTAGATTATAATTAATTGTTACAGATAATAAATTATATAGCAGTTTTGAGGGCGATTTATAGATGGTTGGAGTTGAGTTTAGACTTTAAAATAATATGGTGCAAACCAATATCACGTACGTATTGTACATACATACTTTATAACTAATGATATTTAATATTATAAAAAAATTTTTTTTTGGTTGATCTTTAGTATAGATGGGCATCTACAGTATAATTACTGTATTATAAAAATTATATACATATATATATCAGAATATATTTCTTATTTTTTATTCTTTTATGTTTTGTTCTCTACTCTTTTTAAAAATTCTTGTACTTGAAATATTATATTAAATAAACTAATATTATTCTTTGAATATAAAACCATTGTTTTTATATTTTTTGACCCTTTATCTATTAAATAAAGGTTTTTTATTTTGTGATTTTTTTACTTT
>QKWP01001147.1:96026-158190 GCA_003550325.1 Gigaspora rosea | reverse complement strand
ACTTATGTTTTTTTTATTTTATTTAAATAATTTTTTTTTTCAATTAATTATTTTTTATTCTTTTTTTATTTCGTTTTATTTCGTTTTATTTCATTTTTTTTTTACAATAATTTATTTTATTTTTAATTATTATTTATTTAAGTTTTTTATATTTTTATTATTTATTTAAGTTTTTTATATTTTTATTTTAATACGTAATTAAAAGACTAATATGATCGGCCAATCATTTTTGGTTATTTTTCAATATGAAAACATTACAGAACGAGTGTCTTTATATAATATTTAATAGCCTACAGCCTAAATTTAAAAACTTATTTTCATGTGCTCTTGTAAACCGACATTGGTATAGAATAGTTATACCAATATTGTGAAATGAACCAAAAAATTCTTTTAACGGAGATACTAGAATTTGTCTAAAGATAAGTTTCTAGTTTCTTGTTTATTTGTTTATTCATTTATTTATTATCACTCACCTCTTTCTTTATTTTAGGCTTGTGCTTCGCTAGAGTGCTGAAATTGGCGCCGAGAATGCATCGTTGGAGCCGACATTGGTGTGCGTTCATGTCTTGATAGGAAAATAGTGTTATTGTCATGGAATAGGAGTTGAAAAGGATGAATATAAGGCTAGTAAGAATAGTTTCCTTTTTTTTTCTTTTTTTTTTACAGTACTTCATTTCTTTTTTTCTTTAGAACGAACATGGAACGTAGCGTGATAGTTACTCAAAAATCTGCAGAGATGGAAAACACGAGTGGAAAAAATGGTGTTGGATATTGTTATCGTTATGGAATTGGAGTTGAAAAGGATGAACATAAGGCTAGTATACGATAGTATTCTTTTTTTCTTTTTTTTATTATAGTACTAACGTTTTTTTTTCTTTAGAATGAAACGAACGTAGTATGGAACGTAGCACGATAGATAGAACGGACGGAGCACGATAGTTAGTATCTGGTTTACAATAGTTTTCTTTTCTTTTTATATATATATATATATACAGTACTAACATTTCTTTTTTTCTTTAGAATGAACGTAGTACGATTGTTATTACGAAACATAGCATGATAGTAGAACGAACATAGCATGATAGTAGAACGTACATAGCACGAAAAACATAGCATGATAGTTCGGGACGTAGTAAGATAGTTAGTATAGAATGTAGCATATATATCATAGTTAGTAGCACGATAGTTAGTATGAGCGTAACATAATAGTTAGTATAGGATTTAGTATAATGTATTCTTTCAAGAGGGTTAGGGGTAGCACAGGATTAGAGTTAGGGTTAGAGTAGCACAAAATTAGTATAGAAGTTTAGGATTAGGGTAGCACGGGATTAGTATAAGATATTTTAATGTATAAGTGATATTATATATAAATGTAAAATAAAAATATATTATTATTTTTTTTTTTTTGTGTCAAAGTTCCCGCTTTGGGTGAGAGTTTATTTAATCAAGCCTGTGAATCAAGGGCGCCTCTTTGAGTGCACTCACAATTGAATTACATTGAATGAGAGTACAACTAGCTACACGTACAACTTTTGGTTGTCTAATTTAAGTAGTCTGCCCGAAGGTTCTACACTAATTGCCATACCTACAACCTAACTAGGGGATTGCCTATTTAAACCCTCTGGTCCAAGCTTCGCATGTCAATCCTACTTGTGATCACCGGTACAGCCCTCCGATACATTAGTCAGTCGAAGACAGTCCCAGATGCTACCTACATCCCCTTAGGACTAATTTATCCTCGCGGGTAAACTTGGTAGAGCAGTCCCTGTCCCACACAGGTATTACCTACACTTCGGTAACTTACGCACTCACCGAGGCAAGCAACTTGCAGTCAGGGGATACCCAACCGCTACCATTACCTACTTCTGCCCTTATAAGGTTCGCTCCAACCCCGGTACCCACCATCACTTTCCTACCGGTCCTTCGCCGTTTTCCCAGACTTCCAATCCAGTTGGCCCGGAAGGGTTGATCTACCCGGCATTAGGTGCCATTATGGTTTTTCTCCCCTTGGTCCCCAATTCCTCAACATGGGTCCTTTTCCTCCGGTGCGACTCCGGCGGCCAGGTTGGTAGACCTTGTCCCCAAGGACAACGTCCGGTTCCCGGTTTCGGTCCAATATTCCAGTTTTGGTTAGCACCGTCAAAGATCAGAGCTACCTCCTTACTCGGGACTTGCCAAATGGGTTTCTGTTTCTCTGGTTCCTTGGATTTGTCTGTGTCATGAGACACAACTTCGCCCGAAAGCTCCCATTCAAGATGGTAACCAAGGACTACAGGTGATGTACCCAACCGATCGACAAGAAACAGTTACCGGAACACAGGTCTATTTTTTTAAAAGCATCGCCAGTGGGATTTGAACTCAAGACCTGCCACTTGGGGGTGACAACTTACCAACTTCTCTAAATCGCCAAAAATATATTATTAATTAAATAAATTTAAATAAATATATAAATAAAAATATAGTAAATAAATTAATATAATATAATTAGTGAATTCGCTCTAAATTTTGGCCTGAATTAAGCTTAATTTAGGTTATTACATTTTTTATTATTTAATAAAAATTTGCGCAGATTTATATATTTCTAAAATCTGCGCAGAATTTGTTAAAAATTTTTCTTCAACTATAATTGTGGGGTCACAGATCTTCGCAGATTTTTGATTATTGTTAGGTTTTAAAAATCTGCGCAGATCTGCACCTAAAAAATTCTCCCGATGTTTAATTGTTCAAATTTTCAATTGGCATAAGATATTCTTTTTATCTCTGGTTTTATGTACTGTATATTTGTATATGTTTTCTGGATTTTACTATATTTGGTTGGTATATTATGCCTTATTTCTTCTTGTATTAGATTATAGTTTAACTTTTCCGACAATTTATATTTATTTTGAAAATTGAATATTTGTAAGTATTTTTTGCCATAATAATTATTAAGATACTTGTTAATTTTGGTAAGTCTTCTGCATAACTTATTAATTTCGCAAGTTACATCTTTCTTATATTTTTCTATTGTGACTATATTTTTAGTTGTTAGCTTTTCTATTTTCTTTTTGAAGTTGTTAAATTGCATTTCTGTCATAGATAATATTTTAGATTTTTCTTGTTCATTAAGTGATTCAATTTCACATTAATTGAAGTACTTTCCAATTTCTTGAAATATGAAGTCTTAATTCTTCTGTAGCATAGGTATCAGGTTTATAAATATAACTTCCTGAAATGTATACTATGTCCAGTTCAATAATTTGTTGGGCTTCATAGTTAATAGTTCTTGTATCCAATCTCATGGATATAAATATTAAAAGTGTGACATTATATATTGCTTCTTGAATTTCATATTTTTAAGTAGTCCATTCAAGTTATGATGGCACTATCTCACTCCAGATCTTCTGTAATTTAGTTTCATCAAGATAAATTCCTGATTTTTCAAGTGTTTCTCATAGTGCTGTATCTTCTTTTTTTTAAAAATTTTGATTTCGTATTTATTTTTATAGACTTCAACTTTTTCTTTAGTTCTTTGCATTATTCTGAAATAAGGTTTCTAAGGATGTATTTGTTATGATATTATTATTTGTATTTCTTTTTTTAAATCTTTTCTGAATATAAGGGCTGTACTAATCGTTTATCTTTTAATTAGATATCTTTTCTGCAGTTATATAGTTATTGTAGTACATTATTTCGTAGAAAATAGAGGATTCTAAATAATTTATATAAGCTTATATTTGAGTATTATAGTAAATATTTTTTTAGTTAGCAGTTTTATATTGGTATATATAAGCTAAATTTTAAATATCAATAACTCTTTTACCAATTTTAACTTTTTTTAAAAATATAATATTCTTTAAAAAAAAACAGAATTACATTTGTTAAAAAAAAACAATAAAGTATTATATTTACTAAAAAAAAAATAAATAAATAAAAAATTTTTTAAGTCTGTATAATGCGTATTCTGCCATACATTATAAATATATATAGTATAAAATATAAAAAAAACTTTTAAAAAAACTGTTTAATACTATTTTTTCCAATTTTTGTATTTGTCCAATTTTTGTATTTTTTTTTAATTTTTGCATTTATTACTTGTTAGGTTACTATTATCTGATCTGGATCATAGTTCAGATTTTTTATTAGCACATTTAAAATATAAGATTTATAAAAATTACTCCTATTAGTATTCTTTTAAATATACTCTTTTTGCTTATTAATTGCCAATTCAGATAAGATCACAATATTTTTATATTTAGAATTGGAGCAAAACAAATATATAAACAAGGTAGTACAAAATCTGGATCAGGCCTGTATATATAAAATTTTTATATGATTTAAAGAATTTTAAAGATATTTTTACTCATATCTTCTTATCTACTATTCCGATTTTAATGAAATTTTACTAGTGGATGCACAAGAACCTGCTCTACAACTTTACTTATATCAAAAAATAACATTTACTTAGTACAAAAAAAGCTTTTTATTAGGCCTAAAACAGATTTACTAATATATTGTTTATATATTTGTTTATTCCCAATTCCATATATGTAATAATATAGCTATAGTGCCGATCTTATCCGGATTGGTAATTAACTATTTTCAAATATAACCTTTTTATCCAATACCTAAGGTAAACCTGCCTATTTTTGGGGATCGACCTATTTCCATGGATTGTATATCCCATGATCCTGTAATCCAATTTGGATAAATTTTGGTATCATTAATTCATTTCTGCGAGATGATTCAAATGATACCAAAATCATTCAGATCGGACCATATTATCATGATTTAATTATAAGATAGCATATTTACTATTAGAAATCAATCCTATTTCCATGGATTGTGTATCGCAGTTAAATCTATCAATAAAATCATATCCAATTTCTATAAATTTATTCTATTTTCGTAATTTAGTATAGCATAAATATTTACTTAATAAATTTTATTTGATTTACTTAATAAAAATATAATGTCTATTATAGTCCACGGAAATAGGTCAGTTGCTTTTTATTTTTTAGAAATGATACGGATTTCAACTTTATTATTAGAACAAATTTTTATATATTCAAAATATAAATAAATTTTATATTTAAATAATTCAATAATCATAGATCTTATATATATAATTTTATAAATAAATACAAAAAATTGAAGAACTTTTATATATAGCAAAAAAAAGTTACCAAAAATAGGCAGATATGCCTTATTTTTCAAATTTAACCTTTTTTAAAAAAAGAGCCTCCATTAGCAATTTTTCAAATATAACCTCATATAGATTATTCGGGGTTCTAATACAAATAGATAATAGAAAAGTCTGGTATAAGGATGTATCAAAATTTAGTAACAAATCTAGAATAGCGAGCAAATAGTCAAACTATCAAATAATATTTGGTAAGCTCCTAAAATTAAATAGGTTCTGTAATGCTTTTACAAATAGTTCAGAAATTCACTAAGAGAGACAATAACTAAATAACAAGAAACTAATCGAAGTAGAACTAGCATTGTCAAGAAAAACAGGAACTATAACAGAGCCAACACAAGCAAAATCAGTTTTAGCCATATAGCTCAAATGTGAAGAGCTATTGGTCATCAAACAAAAAACTTCTTTTAACAACATTACTTATTATATGGACAGTGGTTCTTATACAAGCTATAGTTCAAATAATGACCAACTTTTCGTTACTAGCTATCATAGTAAAAAATATTACAAAAACTCTATATTACAAAATAAAGCAACTAGCAAAGCAAAACTTCATATAATTAACAATTTCAATATTTATATTTATAAATTATAAGAAGCTGAAATATGAGATAATAGTAGACAAGATGCATATAGCTTTATTAACATATACAGAAACCCTAGTAATAGAATACCTAACAGAAGAAGTAAATTAACTATTCTTCTCTATATTATATGAATATCAATTACTATAGTCAGACAGGACCCTGAAGAACTCAGATACAACTTAGATCTGAGTTTGTATAATTTTAGCAGTATTTTAGCCAAATAGATGTATAAAATAGAGCAAAATTTGAAAATTTACTATATAAAAATGCAATGTTTAATGAATTTTTATGCAAAATTTCCTTTTTTAGAATCATCTGAGTTGTATCAGAGTTCTTTGGGGTCCTAGTCAGACCTCCATAAATGCAACTTCCATAAATGCAATACCTCTCTAAATGCTCATTTTTTCCTATTTCGTAAAATGTTATTAGTGCTAAATGCATATTCTATATTTTATAAATGCACGTTTTCTTGAATAACATTTTATATTACACTAATCTCTCTAAATGCACATAGCCAATCAAATTTTAGTATTTAAGATAGGTTATATAGTTTTGGTAACATATAGGCCGATTTGTCTCACTTCGTTTATATCACCTGTTGATTGTCGATTATATATCATATGGGCCACGTGTACACAACTTGTACACATATCTGATATTTGATATCAGATAACGGATAAACAGATATTACTGTATTACCGCGAAATAACGTGCAGGGGTGAAATTATGAATTTTGGCCTAAATTAAGCTTAATTCGGGCCGAACTTCAAAATAACGCCCATGGTCGTTATTTCGCGGTAATACGGGTACGAGAATTAATCGCATGAAAGATTGCGATATAATAGAAAAATTCAAAATTTTAAAAAAAATTTTATTTTGGAAGACTTTACTTACTAATGATTTTGAAAACTTTTACTTCGTAGCGAATATTTCAAAATACCATTTCATACTGCAATAAATAATTTTCTGGAACATAATTTTAAGATAAAACTTTAAAGAACACTTTCAAAACACCTTATAAAGAATCTTTTTATTCAAAATAACAATGATCCCCGTGTTTGATACAAGTAAAAGGTTTGTACACGAATGACAAAAATTTTGTATATGAATGACCTAAACATTTTAAATAAAATAACAATATTTGTAAGCATAAAAGTATTAAGAAATGTATATAAAGACGAAAAATATGGTATAAAAATATCATGTCTATAGTTATTATATTTACTTACTGTAATTTCACCGAACACCAATTCCCAAAGATTAATATACTAAGACAACCTAAACGTTTAAATCAAGTATAAATAAAAAAAATACAAAGACAACAAAGACAACAAGACGAAAAAGAGGGTATAAAATTTTGCCAATGCTCTAGACACCTTGCAAAGTGTTATACCTACCATTTAGCTAACTACCTTTTAATTGTTGTGGAGTTAATTTCGCGAAAAACAAATTCCCAACAAATTCCCAACCTGGCTATTTCAAGAAACTTTTTCGAAACAATAGTTTGTGATTGGTTAAAAATATCATTTCATCATGTGATCTATTTTTAATGTAAGATAAATTCGCAATAATCACCATCAATATTAATTTGATTGGTACAATTTTGAAGATCTTATTCGAAAACCTCACCAAAAGATCCATATGGTGAGACAAATCGGCCCATATGAAAGTTATACAAACTTGATGATCTAATTTTTAAAGCTGCAATTTAATTGGCTCTTTCTAAATGCAAACCTCTCTAAATGCATATTGTAAACTTGTCCCTACAAGTTGCATTTATGGAGGGTTGACTGTATACAGTATATACAATGAAGAAGTTTAACCGCAAAATAAACAAAGTGCACAACATCAACAATTGGGCCTTACAAAAAAGATAAGAGAATAGAACACTCCAGAGATAGGTATAAACTAAAACCTAATATAAGGTAAATGGGGGTATTGTGGCCAGGTTAAAGTTTCTACTAATAAAATTTTTAATAAGCAAGTAGATTTTTGTATAATTTTTATTTTTTGAACTATACTTAATAAAGAATAAATTACTGTAAAAAAATCTTTATATTATATATAGTTTTAGATATAAATAATTAGTACACAAATATAATATAAAAACTAAATTCTAGGGGGGGGGGGGGGAGTATTGTGGCCAATTATTTGATAGCGAATAACTTTTGATCTACTAGTCCGTTTTGAATTATTTTGCCACCAAAATGATCGTCTCGATGAGACGATTCTAACGAGCACAAAATCGTTAAAATCCAATCACGGGATCCCAAGATCGTTAAAGGTAAATATGTAAAAATTTTGCAGATTTACTAATATAATTTTATAAAATATGATAAATTTATATCAATCTCAGGACCCTGTGATTAGATTTTGACGATTTTATACTTATTAGAATCGTCTCACTGAGACGGTCATTTTGGTGGTAAAATCGTCCAAAACGGGCTAGTGGATCAAAAGTTATTAACTATTAAATATTCTATATATAATTAATAATTAATTCAAATATGTGCAAAAACCTATATTTTGCATAAATGATGCTATCTTGTGATCTAGTGATCAGAATTGGACGAAATTTATACCATTCAATTCGTCTTGATGAGACAAATCGAATGGTATAAATTTCGTCCAATTCTGATCACTAGATCACAAGATATTTCACTTGGCCACAATACTCCCTGGCCACAATACCCCATCTACCTTATAAATATATTAACTACAATAGTAGACCACTAGCAAGGACAACAGATCCCAAAATTGAAAGAAATAGATTCTTTATAATAAAAAATATAACCAATGAACTCACAACTATTTATCCATAGCTAAAGCCCACCAAAGCCTTCCATATTCCCATTTATATGACTGATCTGGCTTTGTATGGCCCTCTTCAACCAACAATTGGTATCACTTTACTCATACTGCCTAGTATCATTACTTTCAATTTGGTGTACATTGCCAAGTAGGCGCTTTGTACTTTCAAATTAGTATACTTGAGACCCCTTACTGGCATACTTCTTGAGAATTCATATCTCAAGCCATGCAGCTGCCTCTACCATATTGGGTAAGTATCTCAAGCCTGCATGCTACCGCAACTAGCCAGGTTTCTGCAACTTTGGACCCAAAATTTAACATCTGAATTTGGTAATATGCGAATGACTGTACTTCCCTCTATGGTAATAAGGTAACTAGGCATGTTTTACAAATGCTTCTAGTACTAGATATAGTTGAATGGCATCATAAAACTCAGAGAGACCCTGTTACCACTACATGCATTTGTATTAGCTATATCTGTATTGGTGGTTTCAGCTCCTTTTAATATTTCAAGACTCCCATATGGATACGCCCAGAGCTTGTTTGAGTTTCGTCTGCCCTTACAGGTTCATTCTGATCCCTAGTACTTCCATTTAACCTTCCTTTTAACCTTTATCGACTACTCCCAAATATTTATGAGGACGAAAGCATTTCGGGTTCTAAAACCCGAAATTAAAATTTGAAGCCAAAATTGTTTTTGACCTATTTTAATTGAAAGACAGAATTATTTGATACTTTTTTTGAATAGACGAAATTATAAGGAACATATCTATATAAATTTTATTTGTTCTTTCTTATAAAAAATTTTAATTTGCTCTAATGAAGACGAAATAGGCCTTTTTCAAAAATCAGTTTCAGTGGTATCACTACTCCCAAACTACCAAACCAGTTAGCTTGAAAGGATTGGTCAGCCCAGCTTTATATGCCTAATGGACTCTCTTTTCTTGGTACCTAATTCCAAAATATAGGTTCTTTTTCTCTAGTACGACTCTGGATAGGTTCTTTTTCTCTAGTACGACTCTGGATAGGTTCTTTTTCTCTAGTACGACTTTGGCGGCCAGGTTGGTGCCCCTCTTGCTATAGAGATTTTTGATTATGGTATGATTCCCTGAAAGTTAGTTCTCTGCCAACTCATTTTTCGATACTATATCACCAACAGAATGTTTCACCTATAGCACTTTTTGTTGACAGAATCTTTCCTCAACATACTATATTTTTGACATCACCTTTTCTTATCATCTCATATTTTTGACAAGACATTTATCTGACATGATATATTTCTAAATTGACTTTTCACCGATACTAAATTTTATTGAATGCACTTTTTCTGACAAGAACAATAAACTCAGTGATTATCACATCACATGAAATCATACAACTATATCATTTGTTTACTAGCACTTTCAACTTGACCTAAATTATACTATCACCTAACCCTAATCTAACCCTAACCCTAACCCTAATTTAGGTTGAGTGCTTAATCATGTAATGTGATGAACACAAATATATCACTTTATCCAATAATTATATTTCTAATCGGGAAAAGATCTTGTCATAAAAAGATGTTGAAAATATGTCATGCAGAAAAATATTCTTTCTGAAATATGTCATGTCAGTAAAATGTCTTTTCAAAAATATTTCCTGTCAAAGAAAGGGGAGGTTGAAAACATGGTATGTTAAAGAAAGATTCTGTCAACAAAAAATGCTATAGGTGAAACATTCTGTTGAAGATATAGTGTCAAAAAAATGAGCTAGCGGAAACTAACTTTTGGAGAATTAAGCAACAACCGTTTTTTCGTCCAGTTCTCAATTTCTAGTCAAAATTTTAGTCTTTTGTAGTATCGTTAGAAGATCTTCCTTACCTTTTTGCTCAGGACTTACCAAATGAGTTTCAATTGTTTCAGTTCCTTGGATTTGTTTATATTAGAATTCTGAACTGGGTTATAGTAAACTGGGTCATCCGTGTCAAAACGGGTGACCCAGATCACTAATTTAAAACTCGGATCAAATGGGTTGGTATGTTGAATAATTCAGTAATTCGTTCTGTATATTAAATTATGTCGTTTCATTAATAGCAAAGCCTACTTTATTGCTATATGACTTGAAACTTTACTTTGAAAATTGACTGAGAGTATATAATTTATTAACATTTGTCTTAACAAAAACGAATACCTTCACAGGGCAATTATTTTGTTGTTTCACCTTATTAATAATAGATATAAATATTTTGCAAATTCACAAAGTTTGAGTACATGATTTCATTTAGTTTTGCTTTATCTTTACAATCTTACAGATAAATTACTGATTTTTAACTTTTAAACTAGCGACTTGTCAAATTTCTAGTATTTGTTTAAGAGATTCATGAATTTATATTATCGTGATAATTATTCTAAATGAAAGAATAAACTGTAAATAGTAAATGTTTGTTTTTAATTTTCATTTTCGCTTTATCAGTAAGTGATAATTATTCGTTGATTCAAAGATTCCGAACTGACAGAAATAAATAAATGGCACATAACATATATAAAACCCGTTTTCATCTGGGTCTCCTGATTTCAATTTACACAGGTGATCCGAGTGAAGAAATTGCATCTGGTTCAGACCTCTAGTTTATATAAACTTATACAATTGCACTGATGCTCCATTCAAGATGGTGGTACCAAGATTATAGGTAATATATCTGATTAATCGATGAACAAATGTTACTATAACACAGGTCTATTTTTCAATTCGTCTTCAGTGGGATTTGAACTCTAGATCTGTTACTTGAGGGTGATGACCAGATAGCTTCTCTATGTCACCATACTCTTAATATAATCTTTTTATTCAATACCTACTTTTTAAATATAGCCTTTTTTTAATAAAGGGCTTCAATTAGCAATTTTTCAAATATAACCTCATATAGATTGTTTGGGGTCCTATAGTATCTATATATATTTAATTGTTTAATTCTATATCTAATTATACATCTAATTCTATATTCAATCTTATATTTCATTCTATATTTACTTAAATTTCTAATAACTTATACTATAATATCTTATAACTATTATTCAAAACCTTTGCAACTTTAATACATTTTATTTATAAATATAGGCCAGTGCAAAAAGATTCGTACCTCAAATAGTTTTGATTAAAATATTTTTTGTACAAATTAATTTTTAACTTTTTAATTTAATAATATAATTATTAGGTTATCGGATTAATAAAAATAAAATTATTTTGATTATTTTATTGATAAAATAAAAAAATTTATTAATAGTAACTTTTTTAAAAATATTTACTATATAATTTACTATAGTAATTTATATATACGTGTATATTAAAAAGATCCAATTATCATACTTTAAAGCTAAATATCTTTATAACTAGTGATTCAATTTTGCTCAAATTTTAACCATGCTTTTATTATATGTACATTAATGCACTTGCATAGTACAAGCTTATACAACTGCATATTGGTTGCGAAATTATTTAAACTATATCTTTTTTTTTAAAAAATTTTTTTTTTCAAATATAGTGAATTGTACATACTTAATTATTAAAATAAAACAATGTTAAGACAATATAAATAATATAATAAGTTAGATTAAAACCTATTTTTATTTGATACTAAAAAATTTTTAATAATTAATCAAGAATAAAAAAACTTATTCTAAGTGTCAAAATTATGAAATTTTTTGAGAGCAAATTTTTTCGCACCGGCCATTTCTTATTATTTATAAAAGCATCTACAATAATTGTTCAAAGATTTTATTAAAAAAGTAATAGACTAGATATCAAATATTGTGTATTATGATATTATTTATTTAGAGAATGTCTATTTCCATCATAGTATTTTGCTATTTCCATTATAGTTATATGAAAGTTTCTATTTTTAGATTTTAATATAATATTGTATATTATAACTTTAATTATCTTCAATTAATTTAACTTGATTAGGTTACCAAAATAAGACTTGTGTAATATTACATGACATAAATAGCGTGTAACCAAAAATTATTTTTGCGAAAACAATGTACTAGGTCTTTGTGTAATATATGTGCATATATTGTGCACCAGTATATGTACTGTGCTTGGATATTGCTAACAGACATTGCTACTACAATTAGTTGTTAGGGTTAGGTTACCAAAATAAGACTTGTATAACATTATATGACATTAGTAGCATGTAACCAAAAGGTATTTTTGCAAAACCAATGCACCGGGCCTTTGTATAATATAAATGCATATGTTGTATAACCAATATATATACTGTGATTGGTTAGGGTTAGGTTAGGGTTAATATTAGAGTTAAATATTAGAGTTAGAATTAGGTTTATTATTTTGAATTCTAAAAATAAAAAATCTTGTATAACCATAGTAGAACTAGCAAAATATCATAGTGAAAATAATAGCTCCTTTTATTTATTGCCCAATAAGAAACAATAAATTAATATTAAAAAAAAAACAAATAACAGATGTTTTCAGAACAGACTATGGGCTTTGAATAACAATACCTTCTATTAATCTAGTATTATTAATAATAAATCACATAGTTAATATTATTTATATACTTTCAATTTTTAAAGAATATTTATGCAAAATGTAAAATAAAATATATACAAACTAATTTCTTCCTTTAAATTAACATTATTAAGACTTTTTTATATTTTTTTTTGTTTAATACAATAATTTTGTTAATATAGTGGTTGTAATTTACTTATAACTTCAATTAGTAAAGTGTAATATAAAAGTTGTTGAATTAAGTTGGATTAATCAAAGATGTTATAAGGCAAAGTAAGAACTTTATATTTGTTTAATAATTTTTAAGTTTAACTAATAAGATTATCTAACTGAGCTTTTGAAAAAGTACTGTAAACTATATAAAAAAAATTCTGAATCAATTGTGTAATAATTTATAAACATGGGCACTTAGAACATTTTTATCTTGATACTAATACTAAATAAGATATAAAAATTTTGCCCCCATATGATTAGTACCAAAATTTTTTTAAATTTATTTATGCTAGATTAGGGTTAGAGTGAGTGTTTAGTTAAGGTTTGGGTTTAGATTGCTATATAGTAAACTAACTTTTATTTATATTGTGTCACTTGAAAAAAAGTCTTAATTTTATATATTACTCCAAAGTTAAATTATTTTGGAACAAATTTTTTTTATTTAAATTATTGTCATGGCTGATGCTAAAGCTGGCTAATGCTGAAGCTAACGTGACAAACCCAGGTCAGAAATGAAGATAGTACATCACATGATATCAACGTCGATGTACGTACATAAACATACCCGATACAGTCCCTGTTATGCACATTGTGTATAAAAATTCTCAAGAACAAACAATCGTTTTTTAGACACTTATTCATTGCCTACAATACCTTGGTACGTGTGACTTTTTATACAAAAGTTTTTTTAAAATTACATTGTACATATTTGCAATACTCACCTATGTACTGCCCAAGACAGTTTTAAATAGAGTTCCTCTCATACTTTCTTTGAAATCTATCTGCAGTGATTTTTTTTTTTTTTGAAAAAAGTTTTTTTTTTTTTAACAAAGTGTATAGCAGTGTTGTCACTTGGACGTGTCCATACTATGTTTTTTGTCCAATGTCCAAGATTGTCCAAAATTGTCCAAGCCTATGTCCCATGTTTAACTAATCAATAAAGTAATTTAAAAAAATATATAATTATATATTTTTTAGGTGCTGGACTCATTGGTAAAAAAATTAAAATAGATTATCTTAATAAAATTTTAAGTAATTTTAATTTGAAAAAATGTCCAAAATGGCCAAAAAATGTTCAAGTAACAACACTGCACTAGGGGTCTTAGCTGGGTCGGGTCTAACCCGAGTCAGAAAAAAACCGGGTTGAGTCAAACCCGGGTCAGAAAAAACCCGGATCAGGTCAGACCCGGGTTAATGATAGGTGACGCATGACAAAACCATTTCATTGCAAAAATAAATAAATAATTAATTAATTTATTATAAAAAAAGTATTCATCTGATAAAAAGAACTTCGTACGTACATACAATTTTTACAGGCAAAATTCTCGTAATCAGATCTGCATCATTTTAAAGTATGCATGCAGCGATAACAGATTGGAATTTTGGGTCCCATTAGGGTAGCTGTGCGACGCAGTTGTGCTAAAACCAGGAACGTACTAAGTATGATACTACAGAACGTTTTTGAAAATTAATATATTTTTATCTTAATTATTGCAGTTGATACTGACTTGAGACCATTATAAAATAAGTATGATCATATGAAATTCTAATAAGTGTATTAATTAGCTTTTTTAAGTAAAAAATAAAAAAAATTACTATTTAAATTATTTAAATTAAAAACATATAAGCGTAAAGTTTTATTATTGTTCATACTGTATATACATATATAAAATATATACTTTATTATTCGATAATTTATTGTATATAAATTTTTAATAATTAAGTTTGTTCCCAAAATAAGAGTAAAGACCTTGCACATAATCTATATACATTAGTCAAATGGAAAGTAATTAATTTTATTAAATTTTTTTTTTTTTTAATCTTAAGACCCAGCGCTTTTCTCTGTAACCCTCCTTGTAAGCAACCTCCACTTAAACCCAACTCTGATAAACCAACCGGCTTGCCTTACGCTGCCCAGAAGACCTCCGTCGTTAGAGCTTTGGCCACTTGAAAATGTTACTGTGATGAAGGCTTTATCCGGCTTGCCTTTCGCCGCCCAAATATGGGTCCGCACCGCATTATTTAACTTTCTGCAGGACCAGCCGAGCCACCTCAGTTCTGTTTCCTGTGGGTACGTATACATTACACAGAAACGCCACCATCAAGTTCGTGCCTCATTGGACCGACCTTACATCTTGTATGACTTCGGTTATTCCTAATCGGGTTCTGACTATCAAATTCAATTTGCCGCCAGGCGGTATTGAACTGGCAACCTTTGATTGGAGACCTGGGAGCATAACCGCTATGCTATCGACCCGCAGGTCTTTAATTTTATTAAATAACCTAAAAAAAAAATTTATAATTATATAATTTTAATACAATTTACAGTATATAGAGATAAATATGATATGTCAGTGTGAAACCCGCACAGCTAGCTAGTAAACCCGCTTTGATCATAGGGTTTGAGTGAAATCTGCGTTAGCATAGTGTGTTTTCACCCCATGTAATCTGCATAGCGGATTTTACTAGCTAGCTGCACGGGTTTCACCCTGTCATAATATTATTAATAGAAAATGATTAACTAGGGATAAACGAACTAACTTAAAATTATATTTTTAGCTAAATTTAATACAGTATACAGTATACAGGTATATACAGTATATAGAAAATGATCATTTAGAGGATATGCTTAACACCTAAAAAAATTACATCTTTAATAAATATATAAGTTAATTATTTAAATATAGAAAAAATGGGATATAATGGTTATACTAACTTAAAAAAAATAAAAGAATAATTAATTTATAATAATAATTTAATTTAAATTAATAACGAAACATGTTACAAAAAAAATGATTTTCTCATTTCAATAATGATATGGAAACACAGATCATTAGAATATTCTAAAAATAATAAAGGCTGTGCATTGAGGTTAGTAAAATGAGTAACTAAACTATATACGATATATAGCAATATTAAAAAAATTTTACTAAATACGTATGTAATTAATTTTGATTTGAGAATGTTAATTATTTTTTTTTATTTTTTTTTTAATTTTGTTTTTTATTTTTAAATTATTTTATTTTAACCACGAAATAACACACAGAGTTATTTAGAATTTCAGCCTTAATTTAGGCTGAAATTCAAAACCACACCCTATCACGTTATTTCATAGTTATACAATATTTTATTTTTTTAATTTTTACAGGAGACATCAAAGGGGAAGGGTGAGGGTGATGACCCGGTTCAACCCAGGTTGGGTTGGGTTGGGTCAAACCTGGGTCAGTTTTGACATGAGGTGGGTCAGACCTGGGTCGGGTTTGGCATGAGGCGGGTCAGACCTGGATCGGGTTTGACTTGAGGCAGTCAAACCCAAGTCGGGTTTTGACCCAAGTGGGTCTGACCCAGGTCAGACCCAAACCCGACCCAACCCAACCCATTAAGACCCCTAATATTCACAATACCTATCCACCTGCCCAAGCCGAATTATCATTTAGTTTTTTTTTTTTTGAAACAAAGGTATAAACAAGATACACATTCACCGTTTTTGCAGTTTTTTTTTTTTTGTCTTTATTTTTTAAAGATTTATTTTTTTGAAAAAAAAAAAAAATCAAGTTCTTATGCCGGCAATCCCAAAAATCCCCGAAACGGTGGCCAAATACCAAGCGATTGTGGAATATCTTCATTCAAAAACAGTACCTGCAGATGTTCTAAGAGACAAAAAAAATGCCAAACCGAATTTTATTCGTCGATGCAATAAATTTGTGATAGACGAAAACAAAATCTTATATATTCCTGCTATTATGAAAGACGGTGTTATGTCTGAAAAATGTCGTGTTGTTCCCAAGTATGACGAGGAATTACGCACCTTGATATTTCAACGTTTTCACGACCAAGCAAATCACCGTAGCTATCACAAGACGTTCTCCGCGATTTCAGAACAACATATTGGAATTACGCAGGGGGAGGTCCAAGTATACGTCAATGAATGTGCCTCTTGTGCTGTGAACACTTACCTTAAAAAAAAAACTGATATGACCCCAGTAGTATCTACAGCACCGTGGGAGCATGTTCAGATCGACCTTGTCGATTTTCGTGATTTTATGGATGCAAATGAAGGTTATGCGTGGTTACTTACCTGCATCTGTATATTTTCAAAATTTCTTGTGGCCGTTCCTTTAAAAAACAAGGAAGCCGCTACTGTTGCAAATCACCTGGTCAAAGATGTTTTCAAGATTTTGGGCCCTCCTACAATTATTCAAAGCGACAACGGCAAGGAGTTCGTCGCACACATTCTTTCCCAAATATGTAAGGCTCTAGGTATTACTATAAGGCATGGTTGCCCCCGTCACCCGCAATCACAAGGCCAGGTTGAACGTCTTAACNAAAAAAAAAAAAATTTTTTAAAAGATTTTATATGCTCTATGTCCTAAACCATATCTACATATACTATAAAAAAAAAAAACCTAAAAAAAAAAAAAAAAGCTGTTTCAACCTATTTTTACCTCTCTCTTCCTTTACTTCCTCTCTAACTTTTACTCCTTCTCTCCCTTTTACTTCTTTCTTCTTTTACTCCTCTCTCCCTTTTACCTCTCTTTCCTTTTTACTTGCTGGATTACTATTATAGCCCAGATTTTTCATTAGCACATTTCAAATATAACATTTATAAAAATTACTCCCATTAGCATTCTTTAAAATATACCTATTTTGCCATTTAGCAGGTTTCAAATATACCTTTTTCTTCAATACCTACCTTTCAAATATAACCTTTTTTGAAAAATGGCCCTCTATTAGCTATTTTTTAACTATGACCTCACAAGGACCCCAGACATCTCTCATATAGGTCATAACTGGATTTTGGCCTAATTTAGTAAAAACGACAAAATCTATTTATTTAAATAACTTTTGATCCAGTAATCAGAATTGAATGAACTTTTTTTTGTTAGATGCGCCTCACTGAGAGCTTCATTTTAAAAAAAGTCTATTCAAATTGGACCACTGGATGCCAAGATAATTGCCAAAAACTGATTTTTTGCTTTTTAAATTTTGGGGGTTTTTGCTGAAATGCGTAACGTATGACCTCTGTACTACATGTCCGGGGTCCTACCTCACATAGATTATTCGGGGTCCTACTCCAGTAGTATCTACAGCACCATAGGAGCATGTCCTGATCGACCTTGTCGATTTTTGTGATTTTGCGGATGCAAATAAAGGTTACGCGTAGTTACTTACCTGCATCTGTATATTTTCAAAATTTCTTGTAGCTGTTCCTTTAAAAAACAAGGAGGTCGCTACTGTTGCAAATCACCTTGTCAAAGATGTTTTCAAGATTTTGGGCCCCCCTACAATTATTCAAAGCGACAACAGCAAGGAGTTCATCGCACATATTCTTTCTCAAATATGTGAGGCTCTAGATATTACTCTAAGGCATGGTCGCTCCCGTCACCCACAATCACAAAGCCAGGTTGAACGTCTTAATCAGATCGTTGGTCGTGGCTTTACCAAAATATTATGGGATAAAAACGGTCAATTACAGTGGAAAGATTGGATTAGTGTTGTTAGTACCTTTGCTATATCATATAATTCTTCCACACATGAGTCACATGGCTGTACACCACACGAGGTTATGTTTGGTTAGAAGATGCATTGTGTCTATAATACTCTGAAAAATCGCTAAATATTCCTAAAGAAAATGATTGTGAGGATGTTGTTACTATGCCTGAGATTGTTAATCAGCATATTTTACGAGTATTGCAAATCCAACAATCTGTCAATGCATCACTAGAAAAATATCGTGCAAAGGTTTGCAATCAAGGTAGTGTTCATAAAAAAAAGTCTCCAAACAATACAATCAAGGCCGGAACCGTGATCACTATTGCACCAGATCACGACACAAACCAGCAAACCCGAAAATGAAAACTTCAACTGATGTTTTCACAACAAGGCGTGTTCAAAGGATTGGCATCCAACAATTGCACGGCAATTGTGGAAATAGATAGCAAGGAGGTTTGGGTTCCCATTAACAGGGTCAAAACTATATAAAAAAAGAAAAAAACTAAAATAAGAAGAATCGAAAACGAGAAAAAAAAAGGAAAAAGAATCAGAAAAGGAGAGAAAATCAAAAAAGGGAATATAAAGAATACGAAAATACGAAAGTCAAAAAAATCAACAAAAAAGAAAAAAAAAGGAAAAAACAAATAATGCAAAAGACAAAAAAAAGATCGACAAAAAAAAAAAAAAACAAAAAAAAAAGAAAAAAAAAGAAAAAAACGAAAGGAAGAATATGAAAAAAAGTTGACAAAAAAAGAAGAATCGACAAGAAAGAAGGTCAAAGAAGAATCGAAAGGAAGCAAAATCGAAAAGGGAAATGAAAAATGCAAAGAAGGAAAAAGTAAATAAAAGGGAAAAAAAGGAAGATATCTTTTTGTTGCAATACTGATAGATTTTTATTATTGTAAGGAAATTTGTTGAAGGTAGCACGAATACATAAAATTAGAATTGAATACCTGTTTGGATGATAAACATCTAAAAAAGGGGACGCATTCATCGCCAATTTTCATTAATGCTAATATTAGGATCAGGGTCAGTTTAGAACATACATAGACTAAAGTTAGAAGGTTCCTATTTGTAAAAAAAAATCGTCACCCGACAATTTTTCTTCATATATCAAAATAAAATTCGTTTTTTGCATGAAGCAAAAAAAAATAAAAAATGTGAAAAGTTGCATTGTGTTTACCTGTGAAACAAAGTTTTGCGATTAATTGATCATGTGTAAGAGAAATCTTGTGCATAACGAACCGTATCGGGTGTGTGCGTACAAACGTCAATGTCGATATCACGTGGCATACGATCTTCATTTCCGACCCGGGTTTGTCACGTGAGCTTCAGCATCAGCCATGACAATTATTAATACTGAGAGTGATCATTACTGAATTATATTACAATTTAAATTATATACATAATTTTGCTTTACCTTGTGATTTGTCTATAAATCCCAATACAAAACTTTTGATTATTCTAATTAAAATTAAATAGTAATTTTAACTTTAAGTAAAAACTCAAAAAATTTTATTTTAAGGATATAAGATTATTCTTTAGGATTTTGAAATTCTAAAATTCTAAAATGTTCTTGAGCATTAAATTTAACTGAGTTCTTATTGAACTGCACATATTTATAGCCAAAAAAAATTTTGTGATTCATTTTTAATAGTAAATTACTATTAAAAGTGAAATCGCAAAATTTTTTTTTGTTGCAAATGTGTGCAATTCAATAAAAACCTAGTCAAATTTGATGCTCAAGAACATTTCAAAATCTCAAAATTCTAGAAAATAATCTTATACTCTTAAAATAAAATATTCACTAATTAGAGAGCATCCATAAATAATATTATACAAGAGAAGGAGTCAGACGAAAGATAACATTTTTCCTAATAAGTAGGAGGATCAAAAAAATATAATATAATTATTTTAGAAAAAATTAGCTAAAAACTAATCCAGTAGTCCAAATTTAATGATTTTAATACTATTTGATTTGTCTCAGTAAGAGGAGTCAAATGGTACTAATTTCATTTCATTTGGATTACTGGATTAAAAGTTATTTGCCAAATACTATTGGTCATATCTTTTCTTATAAAATTACTATATAACCAATAGTTTTTTGTGAATATCTTTCGATTTAGTTATCCAAATGACATAATTTTGATATCATTGGATTTGTCTCACTAAGATGAATTGAATGGTATCTAAATTATCTAAATAGGTTCACTGTATTACAATATATTCGAGTTTTTGTAAATTTTATATAAACATACAGAGTTTGAAAAATTTTTTTATATAGTAGAGGGGTCAAGTGCTACTATAAAGGGTATATAATGTTATTTATAGATACCCCTTTATATTTTTACTCTAAGTTAAAATTACTATTTAATTTTAATTAGAACAATCAAAAGTTTTGCATTGGGATTTATAAACAAATCACAGAGTAGAGCAAGAATATGTAATTTAAATCATGATATGGTACTTAGCAGTAAAAAAAGTGGATACTCGAATCTATCTAATTTTGAGATAATTAAGTTTAATTATTTGTTTTGATTTTTGAACTGGTCCAAGTTAATCAAAATTTTACAATTTTTGATTAATTAAAAATAATATGTAACTAAAGAGGCTTCTAGAAATCAGCTAATTTATTTTTACTAATAGATTGCCCAAGACCAGACCCACCCACACCTGATACCCCTATTAGCCAATCAAATTTTATGAATGTATTAAATTTTAAAAATAAATAACTTTGATCTACTAAACCAATTTTTATAATTTAACTACCAAAATAACCTCTCAAAGTAAGAATTCCAACAAGTCTAAAATTATAAAAATTTAATTACTATATCTTAAGATCAAAATAGCTCTGTGTTTTATTATATAGTAAGTATTTAATAAATTATAAAATATTGTAATATTTATAGTAATACAAATTTATATTAATTTTAGGATTTAGAGTGGATCTAGTAATTGGATTTTAATGATTTTAGATTGTTGATATCCTCTCTCTAAGAGGATCATTTTGGTTTTTTGATAAAAGAGTTTAGTAGGTATTATAAAGTGAGATGGGGGTCTTGGTCCACTAAATAAAAGTGCTAAAAATGCTCTGCTATATATAAACTATTCTTAATTTAACCCTAACTATAATATCAATCGATTTTAATTAAAATCAGAAAAATCCTGATGTCATACGTACCTAGTTTTAAGCGACCCCAAATAAGTACCATAAACGGCCATATAAAAGACCCCCTATGATAGTAGATCCCCACGTATCACCCCCGGGTCTACTATATAGATTGAGATTTTTGGAAAAGATAAGAGACCCGGGTATACTAGAGAATCTAAAATGATAAAAGACCCGGGTATACTATAGGATCTAAAATGATAAAAGACCAGGGTACGATACCAGTAATAATATCTGCCACCTAATGGTAACTAAACTGTTAGTCTTCATTTAACGAAAGTAAGACTAAATTCAGTTTTTCCTTTTATAAAACATAGTTCATTCACACGGGTATATATTTTCATATATACCTGTGCGAATAAGCTTTTAAAAAAAGCACGGGTTGTTACATAAAGACCCATACGACGACAAAAAGTTAAATCAATAAATTATTTAACGATTACACAGAATTAATACTTATTTGGTCGATTTTCTGATAATTTTTTCAAATTTGTCGATTTATTATACTGTATTATTTATTAAACGATAAATCGAACAGAATATTGCCTTTCTATTAAGCTTTCTTCTCATCTTTTCAATTTCGAATCCCTTTTCATAACAATGTCCAACTTTATAAATCGCAAATGCAATCCTAATTCAGCAGCTTTCATAATTCTAATGCCATAAATTGACATACTCTATCGCTTCGTCTTCATAATATGTGTCTCCCTCATGGTCTTCTTGATCATTTAAGTCACCACCTTCATTTGAACTATTTTCGTTATCACTATCGTCATTTCTGTTTTCTTCACTACTGCCATCTCTATCTTCACTATTATCATCGTTATTACTATAGTCATCACCTTCATTTGAGCCATTTTCATTATTATCATCATTTCTGTTTTCTTCACCCAAGCTATCACTGCCACCATCATTTTCGTTATTATCGTTTAGGGTCAAATCTATAACGCTTTCACTATCGCTTGCATTGTCTACATCGACGTAGATATAATTACCATTATTATTTCGAGACTCAGGGTTAGCCACCCAATTATAATCAAACATTACATCCTCTTCGGACCCATCTTGAGCAATGGAGATGCCGCAACACTTAAATGACCGTTTGATAAGGTTAGGATCAACTTGGTCCCATGCTAGTTTTATCCATTTTGCCACCAAATTATAAGCGGGTCGTTGAATACGACCTTTTGGGGTTAGTTTCTTGATTTCTTCACCCATCCAATCAAGATAGTATTCGCGATACTTAAATACAATATTGCATAAATTATGATGTAATTCGTGTGTCATTTTTTTTAATAAAAAATATATATACAGTGCAAGAATCTAAAAACCACAATCACTCCTTATAAAGGCAAAATACAAACATTAAAATTTAATATTTCCTTAAATTATTAACACCAATAAGTTGTGCATATAAATACCTATTGAAGTCAATAATTTAAAAAATGCTGATGTGCTACTTGATAATCTGCTTGGCGTAGTCCAAATGTAACTATTAAATTATACTGTTTATATTTTGAGTAATTGTGGTTTCTAAACTTCTTGCACCGTACGTATATATAATTTACTTACCTTGTTTTTAAAAGACTTGTTGATATATACATCTAACGGTTGCAATTTATTAGTGAGCCCACCTGGAACAACTGCAAAATCGGTATTTTTCTCATTAAACCAGTTTTTGACCGGATCTGTAAGATGACCACGAAATGAATCCATAACCAGCAACGAACGAGGATTAATAGACAAGCGAGCTTGACGATTCCAAACATTTTCAATCCAGTAAATCATTTCATCGGAATTCATATACCCTTGTGGATTGGTTTGTATAACAATGCCTGATGGGAATATTTGTCTTGGTACATTGACTAATTTAAAAATTACTATTGGGGCAATTTTGTTCCATCCGCTAAACAGCTTAAAACAACTGTAAAATTAGATTTTTCATACCCAGTTGTACGAATCCCAACGGTATGAGCACCAGTTTCCTCGATTGTATAATTACTGGGTACGTCGAATGCTAATGGAGTTTCGTCCATATTTCCAATAAGCGAGAGAGGGTATTTGTGACGCATACGATAAAACAATACATAATTCAAGAATTCATTTCTTAGAGGTTCCAAATCTTCTGGCAACTTCTGTGCAACTGTAGTGCGACGTCTATTACTAAACTTGTTTCGACGCATAAAACCCGAAATCCATTTGTCACTCCACTTGCAATCATTGATCTTTGGGTAAATTGAAGTAAAACGTGATGCTTTTGCGAGTTGCTTTGCTTTAGTTCTGACCATATTTTGAGTTACAACTTTTTGAGATGAACGTAAAGATCTAATCCAAGTTTTAAGCTCATTTTCCAAAAGCGGATATTTAGGGCGCGAGCTAGTATTTAGCCGTCTAACAAAAGGTGGAGCAATTTTTAATTCTTTTTTTTTTAATCCAATCACGCAGTTGTTTTGTTGTTATATTAAAGATTTCTGCAGTATTATGTTTGCTTGCTGTAGGATTTTTTTCAAGATACGTAATGATAGCTAACTTTTCACGCGCATTCCAACTTCTTTTTTTTTTTTAGTAATTGTTGCTTGTTTTAGATTTGCTCTATTTCGTCCCATTTTTAATGCCGATACTATACTCAACTATATTAGTTAATAATATTAATAAAATCGAAATAGAGTACTTATTTTGCTTCTTACCTTTAGTTGGAAAAAACTTGTTGAGGCGATAGAAATATAAAATACGACCTTCCTTTTTTTTTTTTAAATTATATTGTGTAATATTTGTTGCAGCAAATACACATGTTAATTATATTTAAAAGTCAATTATGCCATAGCGATAGTCAATATCAGCATTTTTTCATAATCGTCATTGAGAAATTATATGAATTTCAAGTTTCTAATTTTGTAAGTACCGGTAATAGCAAGATTAATACGGTACTCTAAAAAAAAGGTTGTATTTAATCAACAGTAAAAAAAAAAATCTTACAATATCGGTTTAATTTTTTATATTCGATTTTTATTTATTTTTATTTATTTTTTGGTTCGAGTTTTTCTAATTATTTTTTTTTGTCGTTTTTGTAGGTTTGGCTTTTACCGGTAATATCGGATTTCTTACAATTTGTCTAAATAAATATAGACCGCCAGGCCTAAGTTCACAGATAAAAATAAATTTGTTCTTGTCTTTATTATGTCGTGTTATTCATTATATTGCATTAAACATTCGGATAGCTTGAAATAAAATGTAATTCGTTTTACTTGTGCCAATTGCTATATATATATATATATATTGCCCGGTACTAGACCCCCCAGTACTAGACCCTCGCATAAAATCCCCCAATTATCAGACCCATATCCGTACAATAGACCTCCGGGTCTACTATCGGGTTTAAAATTAGGAAAATGTAACAGACCCGGGTCTTTTATATGGCCGTTTACGGTAAATCCACTATTCTGCACCAGTGATATGTTATAGTTGCAGGTGGCCATATTAGCCTTGCTTGGTATCTATAAGTTTTCGTGTATTGCTTTGATGATTTTGTAATAAAGAATAGGGACAGTTTGAGGCTTGTATTGAGGTTGAAAGCAGGTAGTAGAGTGTCTTTATTAATTAGTTCTATAGGAGTGGGTTGTAGCTATTATGTGAATAGTGGCAAAGTAATTAATAAATAGTATAAAGTCAATTTGTGAGAGATAATATTTGTATTGAGGTTAATATTATTAGGAACATAACATATACAATTAACTCTCTCTAATCCAAACTGCTAGGACTGCTTTTTTTTACTATATAAAAATTTAGAAAAGTTCAGTTTTCAAAAAGTTATATATAGCTTATTCAAACTTTATAATAAAATTTACAAATGTTCTAGAAGATTTTATTCAGTTTAGAGAGAGTTTAATAGTGTTCGGTTTAAAGAGGTTCAGATTAGTGTTGCCGGCCGTAAGTAATTATTACGGCATTTACAGATTACAACCTGGGTTGCAACCCTTGGTTATAGCTAAGACTCAAAGTTGTAAATATCCGTATTGCTATATAAAGTTGAAAGAGTTATAATAGTCATTATAGTTGTAATTGCCGTAAAGGTTGCAATTGCCGTAATAGATATAAATATCAAAATAAGAACTCGTTTTGTACCCTAAACTGAGTATAAAAACGGCAATTTTTTTGTATAGGGAACAATACTCAAGAAACCTGAATAATCTGCTTGAGAATAGTAAATTTAGCTTATCGTCAACAATATTTAAATTTTAATTGGTACATAAGTACTATGTAAAAAAAATTTTTTTTCATTGTTCGTTTTTGTAGATATCCGATACCTGTTGAACGTCATGCATAGATGTAAATCGATATAAATATTGCTACAATTAGTAATCGTGAAAGATCTTAACGGTTAATAAAACTAAAGGTTTTTTTTTTGTTACATAAAATTAGAGTAGCTGCGTGACATTGTCACGCTAAAACCAGAGTGTAGTATAACACTTCAATCCATAAGCCATGTCGCAAAAGTTTGCAAGCCACTCAAATTATATTCCTATTAAGTTTATGCTTAAGGAACTCATAAACCTTTTTAGACCCATTAGTATAAAATTAATAGCCGAATACAGGTGGTGTTGATCATGGGACCCAATTTTTTGTGACATGAGTATTTTTATTCTAATTACCGCAGCTAATTTGAAGTCTCCAGTTTAATTTTTTTTTAAAAAAAAGTATCACTGCCAAAAAATTGAGACATTTAGCAAGCTCATCGCCATAAACTACCAGATAACACTGTATGTTACGCAGCTAATAACTTGTTTATCTGATAGCGAATTTAATATGTGTCATTTCTGGCCATTTGGGGCCCATAAATAACACATATTAAATTTCACAACGATTACTATAATTTGACAATTACGGTAATAATTAGCATTTTAGTCTCTCATCCATCATATCTAGTTTACTATTTCGAGCAAAGCAAATATTAATGCCAACGTATAACCCAATTAGATTTAAAATTTTGCTTTCAATTTATTCTTCATAAAACTATACATTTCGTACTTTGGACTACATTCCTGGTATTCGTATTTTGTATTACTTCATGGTATAACTCATATAAGCCGATTAATATACTTATCACGGCTATTATAACCATTACGCCTATTACAACCATTGAGTCTATTGCCTATTACAACCATTACACCTATTGCAACAATTATACCTATTGCAGCTATTTTATGAATTATGACTATTGCACCTATTACAGCAAAAAATTACAACCTTCGAATAAAAGGTTGCAACTTTACAACCCCGTCAAACCTATTACGGCAGGCAACCTTAGTTCAGATTAGAGAGAGATGACTGTATTACCTAATATCCATTTACCATGAGACCAGACCCCCACCCCATAAGACCAATCAAAATGCTTGATTTTGTTACACAAAAAAGTATATTTATCTCATATTTTGCTATAATTATGGTTAAATAATTCTTGATTTTGATTGGCTAGCATTCTAGGTTGTATAACCTAAGATTTCAGCTGGCTTGCACTCCCTAAAATATTAGATAATATCTCATTTGTATTTCGTCAGTTAATTTTAATAAATTATTAGATTTTCATGAAACGAATAAAATAGAGTTAATCATTTTTTCTATACAGTACCATAGGTTTCCGAAATAAGCTACCTCCAAAAGAAGCTACCACCCAGATTTTCAGAAAAATTTTTAAAGAAATCGTTAACAGTCGCTACATATAAAACTTTTTTTTTACTATATAAACTAGTATTCTGACCCGTCACAAAAATCCCAACCTGGGTCACCCGGGTCACCCAAGTGAACACTAGGTAATAAAAAAAATTCTGCTATGGGTCACATGCGGGTGGGCCACCCGAGTCATCCGGGTGAACACTAGGTAATAGAAAAAATTTTGCTACAGGTTACCCGGTGGTGGGCAGTCTAATTCTAAAAAAAAAGTAAAATTTAATGTTATTGCATCTATTCGCTGTTAGTTTTTTTTTATCCAATTTATTAATCTTCATTACAGTTCAACCGATCTATCAAACTTGTTTGGAGCATGATTTAATAATAAAATCATGTGACTACAAAAAAACTTGTGTTCCATTGGGTTCGGTTCCAAGCAGGGTCGAACTGAGTTTTGGCAAGCAGGATAACATCCCCAATTATAACCAACCCATACAGGTTACCCATGTGGGTGACCCATGGGTTGACCCATGTGGGTGACCTATGGGTTGACCCATGGGTGACCCGCAGGTTGACCACCTGGATGGGCCATAATTCAACCCAGGTCACCTGCCCGCCTGCGGGTGACCTGGGTGATACTTACTCGGGTCAGAACACTAATATAAACTTCAAAAGTTTGATTAAGTAAACTTGTTTTGCGCAACGAAATACACTTAAAGTAAAAATTTCATAGTATTTGGACAACTTTTTATTAGTACTTTTCAATTTTTCGAAAAATTTAACAATCTGAAAATAAGCTACCCCACAATTTTTTTTGTAACTTTTTGGTCAAAAAGGGTAGCTTATTTTCAGACAAATATGGTAATAGTTTTTCGTTGGTTTTTTTTATTATTTTATATTATGTAACTTATAATTTAACAGGTTTAAATGATTTTTTAAATCTCAAAAGGGATCTTTCAACGGATCTTTTGCAGTATAGGTGTCACTTATTCTAAATCAATTAATCAATGATACATTTTATTAATAGTGTCACCTATATTGCAAGAGATCCCTTTAAACCTCAATTTCTATGTCTGTAGAGAACGAACCCATTGTGATCGAAATAAGGTAAACTATAATAAGTTTGATGGAAATACTTAGTGCTATGATTACTGTATTACCGCGAAATAATGCACATCTGCGCTTAGTGCTCCTATGGACCGGACTCGAACCAGACTTTAGTCAAGTCTGAGTCTGGTCTGATTTTCAGACCAGACTCAGACTTTTATATTCAGACTTTATAGTCAAGTCTGAGTCTGGTCTGGGTCTGGTCCAAAGTCTGCAGACTGGTCTGAGTCCGAATATATTTATATGTATTTTTTGGTGCTGAACAAGTTTACTTAGTGCATTTTGTTAGAATAAATTAGTAAAATTTTATGAACAATAAGATTTTATAGAATTTTATTAATAAAATTATAAAAAATCTTATAATTCGCAAATTTTTATTAATTAATTCTAACAAAATGCACTAAGTAAACTTGTTTAGCACCTAAAAATGTATTAAAACGGCCTATTTGTTTTTATTTTACTTGAAATTTAGAGATTTGATGCACAATTTTGGATTTTTGATCAAAAAAGTCAAATTTTAACATCTTAACTCCAAATTTCAAGTAAAATAAAAACAACCCTGCCAAATTAATGTATTTTTAGGTGCTGAACAAGTTTACTTAGTGCATTAAGTTAGAAATAATTAGTAAATTTTTGTGAATCATAAGATTTTATAGAATTTTATTAGTAAAATTCTATAAAATCTTAAAATTCACAAATTTTTATTAATTAATTCTAGCAAAACACACTAAGTAAACTTGTTTATCACCTAAAAATACATCAAATCGGCAAGGTTGTTTTTATTTTGCTTGAAATTTGGAGAAAAGATGCATAATTTTGGATTTTTGATCAAATAAGCCAAATTTAAGCATCTTTTCTTCAAATTTCAAGTACAGTCAACCCTCCATAAATGCAACTTGTAGGGACAAGCCTACAATGTGCATTTAGGGAAGTTTGCATTTAGAGAGAGCCAATTAAATTGCAGCTTTTAAAAATTAGACCATCAAGTTTGTGTAACTTCTACTAAACTGTATAACCTATCTTAAATACTAAAATTTGATTGGCCATGTGCATTTAGAGAGGTTAGTGTGATATAAAATGTTATTCAAAAGAACGTGCATTTACAGAATATAGAATGTGCATTTAGCACTAATAACATTTTACGGAATAGAACAAACGTGCATTTAGAGAGGTATTGCATTTATGGGGGTTGCATTTATGGAGGGCTGACTGTAAAATAAAAACAACACTGCCGATTTAATATATTTTTAGGTGCTGTACAAGTTTATTTAGTGTATTATGTTAGAAATAATTAGTAAAATTTTGTGAATCATAAGATTTTATAGAATTTTATTAGTAAAATTCTATAAAATCTTAAAGGGTATTATTTTTTGGTGCGGGGTGCACCATGTGCGGGGTCCGGAATTCTGGGTCGGATGCACCAGTGTGCATCGGAATCATGGTCGGCTGGATCGGGATCGACCACTTTTAATCGGGCATTTATCATGGCAAAAAAGTTCTGGTCATATGACTATCTGCGATTTCCAATTTAGTGTAATGATCAGGAAAATCAAAACAAACGTCAACCTTCTGCGCATTAACAAAAAATATTCTTGATCGATTTTGCTATATGCAACGTTAACTCTAAAGAAAATTAGAAGTAATCGTTATTTCTCGACAAACTTAATATGAAACAACCTTCTGCGCACTAACAAAAAATATTCCTTGATCGATTTTGCTATATACAACGCTAACTTCAAACCCTAACATACAATCTAAAGATTTTTCAGTTATCACGTGATCAGAACTTTTTTTTGTCATGGCTAGGTCTTTGTAGGGTCATCGTGATGTATCCAGTATCGGCATAAAAATTTCGCCCCCATGTGATTATTAACCAGTAAATTATTATAATTTGATCGTTTGCACAAAGAAACTACTTTTTTGAACTAACAAAAAAGTTTCTTTAAGCGATTTTACTATATAACAATCTAAACTGAGCATTCACCCTATCCCTAAGGATTTTGGTGCTGATCACGTGGGGGCTAGTAAAATTAAACTACCCCAAGAACACCTCCAAAAATTCTGTGCAGCAAATCAGATTTCAAGATCAGGCGTAACGTTACATGACAGAAAAATTCAAAACAAATGTTCGATTTGTCAAAAATTTCTTGAAAAGCCGCATAAGAAACCACCTTTCTTATTCTAACAAAAAATTCCTCATCAAATTTTTAGCATATATTCTGCCTTCTAACCTTGCCCTAACCTTACCCTAACTCTAACTTAATGTTAAAGCTTATTTATTACTCTTAAATTTGATTGTTTTAATTTCACGTTACACCTGATCTCCAGAAAAATAGCTTGAACAAGCTATTTTCAATGGTCAATTAACCTTGTTTATATTAATTTATAGATCCTACAATAGTTGGTATTAAGATTTTGAAGGCATGTGAATTAACGATTACTCTTAAATATCTTAAAATCGATACTGAATTAAGTTTAGATAAATAAAATGGGAATTTACAAATAACGGCCCAAAATGAAGATAATTACAAATAAGGGCCCAAAATGAAACTAATTACAAATAGAGGCCCGATATTTGAAAATTATTATAGATAAGGGCCCAAAATAATTATGCGCTTTTAAGAACCTATGATTTAGGCCCGTTTCAATGATTTGTCAACCAATTATTTCGTTGTAAATTTATTCTAATATAGTATATTTCTTAAAAGTCTGCTTGCTTATAACAAAAACCATGTCAAATACAAAATTACAGATCGATATGATTTTACTAACTTAAAAATGTCCATTCGACCCTGGATAGTTATTCTGTCAAATCAGAACGAACAAACAAAATATGCTGTTGGCTATTTGCTTTACAAACGCTAAGATCTATCTAAATAACAATTGGAGGCAAAAATTACTCAGTATCCATCTCAATTTCTTCTGATTCTGAACTACTTGAGTTTGAGTCCACCCATTCATTTTCGTCATTAATACTATGATCTAATTTGTGCAACTCTTTATTATGACCACCACCACCACAAAATTCACATGTCATTGTTGAATCACAAGCCCTTATTCTCATGTTTGGCATGCCATCTACGGTTATAGCCTTTACCACCACATTTGCCACATGTATTAGTGCCAGGGCCACGTGTTAATTTAGGTCATTTCCCTTGAGCTTTTGATGTTTGGTTCTCTAATGATGATTGGTAACGTGCCACCTTTGGTGGTCTACCTCTTCTAACCTTTTTTATAGGATTGGTAACTTTAACTTGTGGCTTTTCAAGAATGGTATTAGGTTCAGAACGTTCCTCAAGTATACTTGTCCTAGAACTAGAGGAGCATACTATGGTTGTGTTCTCAACAAGAGAATGGTCGTTTTGAAGAATATATCCTTTCAAAAACTTGAGAACTTGTAGATCATCTTTTTCAATAGCAATATTAATTGCTTTGCGCGCAATTCCAATGGTCTCTGCATAAGCTTTTTTCTTCTGCATTGCATTTTTAGCAGCAGTATATGATGAAGAATAAGCAACGTTAGACGCTGTACATGATACTGAAAATAAGTTTGCTGATTCATTTGATCGAATTATAGTTGTTGGAACTAATAATGTCTCAGATGATTCAGATGAAAAAACCGCAGATAAATTTACAAGTGGCTGTATACCAAGATCCTCATCTTGGTATTTTTCAAGAAGCCAACGCTTTGCTACGAAATTAATAGAAAACTTCGCAGCAATAGAATATGCCATCACTCGAAAAAAATGTCTGCAGGGATATCCACGATTGACTAACAACATACAGCTACATATGAACGAACCATCCTTAAGCAAAAATACGTGCAATTGAGAATGTTGCCAAGTCATATGTCTTACTTCCCAAATTTCAGCTACATTGCTTTCAACTTGCTTGAAAAGCGTAAAAGAGTGGGCCAAGGGATAGTCGAATGCATTATTAATAAACACCATATCATCATCTTGTGTCTATAATAAAAAATAGAATTGATAAATTAATAACTAATAGTTATACATCAACCATATTTTACTAATAACGAGCTTATTGACAATATTTTACCAACAAAGATTACATAGATGCTTTGTTAGTAAATACTGTTAGCAAGCTGGTTAACAATAAAATTTGACTGTTAATTAATTAATCTTAAGGGTGTAATCGAATCAAAATAAATATTTACCTGAAATAAATGCAAACATTCGGGATTTATTATAGTTGCATGATAAAACAAGCTATGGTTTATTTCATAGCGAATTTTTTCAATTAAGTTTGGCGCAACAAAATTGTTAAGAATGGAATCAACTTTCGGTACATAGTATCGCATATGTTTGGTGGTTTGATATTCGGGTTTGATGATTTTCAACTAATGAAATCATAATAATAGTCTTGACTAGCTATTAAGGAATCGAGTGAATTGAACAATTCATATAGAGTTGTATGCCCGCGGCGTATAATAGCTTTGATATGAGAATTAATCGACTCTACACGACTAGTTGCTTGTGCTCCAGCAGTAAAGTGACGAAAGGTATATGCCCTAGCCCAAGATTGTCTATCAGAACTTAAAGCCCTATTAAGATATTGAGCTGCTTTTGGAAAACGTTCTTGCAATAATTTAAAACGATTCTCAAATATTTGTGGGTCCAACGTATTGCGAGTTTTGTAGAAGTCCTTGATGAATAAATCCCAATCAGTACCTAATTTACTTTTAAGGTTTTTTTGTAAATTTTGGCCAATATGCCAAATACAATGAAGGTGCTGAGTTGAGGGTAAAACAGTAGAAATGGCGAGGGCCATGGCAGGGTCGGCATCTGTCAAAATAGTTTTTGGATAAAGACCATCGGTTGCTCTTATTAAGGCTTCAAGTAACCAGGAATATAAATCAGTTGTTTCATCGTCTGTGCAACTAGACGAGACCGGTAGGTATTATCTATAGCGACAAAAAGTGACAACGGCATATTATAAATATTTGTTTTTGCTGTGTCATCATGAAGAATAATATCACTATATCGCATCCAAAGATCAAGTTGGTTGGGTGACATCCAGAAAAGATGCGTTAACGCATTAGTATTCGGATCAAAACGCCATTCTATTACCCATCTTGAATCCTCTTCTTTATTTTTAAATAATTTGGATAATAGTTGCGAAGCATCATTGTCACCATGTGAATCCTTTTTTTTGACTTTTGAAATTGCATTATATAAATTACCACGATAAATAGGAACTTTGTATTTTTCTAAAAGAAGCCGATACTGAGCACTTGCATTGATCTTTCCAATTAGTGTATAAAATTCAATATCTTTTACCATGTCTTTAGTAAGCTTTCGATTTTTTGGGATAAATTGTATAGTGGTTGGATCAAGAGCATGATTGTGAACACTAATGAAGGTGGACACATGATACCTATTTAAACGCTTACTCCAGTATATGTTAACCTTCTAGTTACAATTAGTACAACATGAACCAGATTCATCCGTGTTATGCGATCTATTTTTGGTTGATGGTTTTCCAGCATGACGGCATAAAATGACCTTGAAATTTCATGGCCATTTGCATCCTTTTCGACACGTCCTTTACAAACTCCAAATCCATTTGAATGGGCAAAAGACTCAACTGTAATGTGTGCTTCTTTAACCGTTTGAAAAACTTGCCCTAGTAAAATATATAATGTAAAGCCTTCTTCATTTAACTCTTAAAAAACCATAAAATTGCAACCACATACCTTCATAAATTTTCAATTGTTCTTCAGACTCATCATCTGATAGTTCATCTGATACATTACCCGATTGTTCATCTGAAACATTACCCGATTTTTCGTCTGATACATTACCCGATTGTTCATCTGACACATTACCCGATTTTTCGTCTGACTCATTATCTGATTGTGCGTCAGATTCAACTACGCATTCGATTTCAAAATTTGGGGTCGTCAAACTTGTGGACTGCGAAGTCAGTGCAACTCTTGTAGTTGGAATATCTTTGGATGAAAGATTCATATTTTGTGGTCTATTTCGAAACTATTTAAAAGTTAAAGGCTTTAATATGGTATAGTGACTATGATAACAAAGATGAGTGAAGTTTAGTCTGATAATGCTAAGTTTTCAAATGTAATGCAGTGCCTGCCTTATTTTTCATAAAAAAGGATACGGCAAATATAAATAGAAGCGAACGACCCTAGTTCAAAATTAAAAAGCTATTGTTAGTTATAAATAAATAGAATACGCTTACAGTCACCTGATACCTACTTGCCCGGCAAATTTAGTTCTGCACTCGTTTAATATTTATTAGTTTTCTTCGTTCGTTGCTAACCCAAATATTTTCTTTCTTTTCTCTATTACAAAAAAAAAACGCAATATCTGCCTTGTACTTTTACAAGCAACTTCTACACATTCTATTGCGCTAGAGAAAGAGATGAATATTTTGATCACACCCCCTATTTATTAAATTCACCTACGACGTACTAATTACATCATGAGTAAACAATGAAATTAGTCCAATCAGAGCACGCGATAACTAATATTTGGTGCACGTTAATTGATTGGCATGTGCGTTACACAAATTGAATTCTGTACCATACCCCGCACATGATGCACCCCTCACCAAATAATTTTAGTCAATCTTAAAATTCACAAATTTTTATTAATTAATTCTAACAAAATGCACTAAGTAAACTTGTTCAGCACCTAAAAATACATTAAATCGGCAGGGTTGTTTTTATTTTACTTGAATTTTGGAGTTAAGATGTTAAAATTTGACTTTTTTGATCAAAAATCCAAAATTGTGCATCAAATCTCTAAATTTCAAGTAAAATAAAAACAAATAGGCCGTTTTAATACATTTTTAGGTGCTGAACAAGTTTACTTAGTGCATTTTGTTAGAATTAATTAATAAAAATTTGCGAATTATAAGAGTTTTTAGAATTTTATTAATAAAATTCTATAAAATCTTATGATTCATAAAATTTTACTAATTAATTCTTACAAAATGCACTAAGTAAACTTGTTCAGCGCCAAAAAATACATATAATTATATTCAGACTCAGACCAGTCTGCAGACTTCGGACCAGACCCGGACCGGACTCATAGTTGAGTCTGAGTCTGGTCTGAAGTCTGAAATTAGTAAAATTTAGAGTCTGAGTCTGGTCTGATCCCGGACCGGACCCGGAACGGACCTAGGAGCACTACCTGCGCTGTATTTCGATCATCTGCGCGCCATTTCTAAGCAAACTCAATTTTTTCATGGGTCATACATTTGCTTATATGGTATACTATTACAGTGAAATCTCTCTAGGTGCACGTTTCTCGGTGCCAGATTTTAACAACATGCACTTAGAGAACAATACGAAAAAGTGCATTTATAGAGGCCATGTATATGTTTGGGCCAGAATTTGAATGTGCATTTAGAGAGTGTGTACATTTATAGAGGGTGCAAGTAGAGAGTTTTCACTGTATAAGGTGCGCGCTATTTCTTAGAAGATGTGATTTTCGAAATAACTCATGTGATAATATGGGTATAGTTCATCTGGCAATAAATAGAGTTTATTATCGTTTTCTCTATAATGGTTTTTTTTTTGTTCTTTATTTTAGATTATTTTTTATTTTTTTTTTTTCAAGTTTAAAGGCCGAGTACTATGGCCAGGATTTTATTATGAGTTATAGGGACGTAATATTTATTACATGAATGAGGATACAACTAGCCACACGTGCACTTTTGGTGCCTAATTTAAGTAGTCCGCCCGAAGGTTCTACACTAGCTGCCATACCTACAACCAAACTACGGGAATTGCCTATTTAAACCCTCTGGTTCACGCTTATTTTAGATTATTTATTTATTTATTTAATATCTAATAAGACTGGTTTGTTTTTTTTATAGCAAACGTCTAATGATTTAACGGATTTCAGCACCTTTAATGTTATTTCAGCCATAGAGGTTCTGAAAAAATCGAATGATATAGTTTTTTCTTTTTTTTTTTGACTTACTATTATTAAGTTAATTAAATTTTTCTAGAGATATAATATTTTAATAAATATTTAGGTCAAAGGAAAGATTAAACAAGTTGAAGTAAGGAATCGAGGTAATAAATTGGATATAATCATAGATGATTATATAGTGGCTATCTATATACTAAAAGTTTAAGATGTTTCTATCTGGCTTATACTAAACTTAAAAATAATTTATATCTAATCGGTCAGATCAAATTGTTGGAAGATAAAAGAACGCAATGGAAACAAGGACAAATAACAAAGTACGGTAAAAAGTAAGGTTACGAATTTTGTAAATAATAAAGACCTCGGGAATGAATTCATTAATTCATCTAAGATTTTTTTATCAGATAAAGTTTATCTCTTTTTTATAATTTTAAAAGAACTTAATATCTAATTTTTTCAGAACAGAATTGTCTTTTACAATGAGCCAGCTATTAGTTTCTTCAGCGATAATTCTAAACCTCCAACAGTTACACATACCATCTTTACGGACATAAAATTCAGCAAGAACCATTTCTAATCCCACCAATTTATGCTGGTGCTCGTGTCGTGAAAATTTCTTGAAGTTGCCAATTTGAGTGCACTTGACTGAAGTTAGCCCTGAACCTTGCACGCGTTAGCGGTAATTTTAGGCAAATGTAACAAATTAGCAACTTCAAGCAATTTTCAACTTCAAGCACGACACTCCTCGATTCATAGTTTATTGTTTCTTAGAAAAAGGTGGAATTTCTAAAGCTTGGATAGATCTGAAAAGCGATGCATCCATAAATACATCGTTCTTCATATCAATATTAATAAATTAATGCAATTTCGATTATCTAATGTGGATTAAATAATTTTGTAATGGTTACAAATGTTTATAAACTTTAATTAATATTAATAGCTTAGTTTAAATATTAGAGCATTTTCTAAAGTCATTGAAATTTTTATTGTATTATTTAATTATGAGTACATAAAGTATAATGTTATGTTATAAGTTATTTTGCTCAATCTAAGAAACCTCACTAAATAATCTAATTCTATAACCCTTTTAATTTCTACGTAGACGTTAATAATCTATCAGTTTAAATGTATCATTCCTTATATATAAAATTCTAACCAAAGCAACTGGGATAAAATTGATACTTTTTTCGTGCCAAACTATTCTCATGTTCTATTGGTAAATTTAGAATTACTGTTTTATATCATATGTATCTTATATTCTCGAAATAGCGGGCATGAGCGTTATTTTGAAAATCGCACCCCTAAAAATAGCATAAGAGATTTATTAAAACAAATTGATCTTAATACGCAGTTCAAAAAATTAACCTATATTCAAAATAACGCCCATGGGCTACTCGAAATAGCGCACAGATGCCCGCTATTTCGAGAATTTACGGTATCTAAATAGACTGAAGATTGAGCCATGATAATATTATGTCTGCTCTCTCCGACAAATAAAAATAGTAATATCAAATGAGGAGAATTACTAAATGATTTAATGTTATGGGAAGAATATATAGAATTAGTGTAAAATTTTCTTTATCATTTTTTTTTAATACCCAAGTATGACATTAAATCATGCGTATGGGACGCGATCTTTTAGGGTTCCTGAAGTCTAAAGTTGACTTAAAAAGGCCTGGATAAAGCGAATCAAAAAACGATTCCGGAGATTTTTTCACATCCTACAACTATCTCTAACATACCGAACAGAAAATTAATTTGAACCCAGCAGACAAGAAATCAATTTTATCATTTGCTACAAAGTGAAACCTATAAGTTGTACGTACAGGGACGGAAAGCGATAATCTTGATCATGATTTTCTCGATTTTCGCGCGTTATTTTATTATGATTATTTATAGCTCCGTTAACTATGGATAATATCAGAAAAATGCTACTGACACAAGACATGAAAAAATTTGCTTGTTTTTGTAGGATTTTTGCGGCCTGATTATGATCGGCACAGTAGGATCGGAATATAAGTTTATCCTTAAACGACCTATTTTATTAGTATAGTCTTTGTTTTTTTTCGATAATACTTTTCTTCTACTATTCGTAGTTAACATTGACATGTATTTTTTTTTATTACCCCTTTGTCGACGCCTAATTCTAGGTCAGATTGAATTTTCTTGGGTATTTGTATCGCTCATGCCTACGTCCTTTTTGATACAATTTTGCCCTATTATAGATCTACATCTCTAAGTAGTGACTTAGATAAGTAAGTTAAGATTTTTTTAGCTGAAACCAAGTATCCTTATGCAGGAAAAAAAAATCGTCACTGTATCAAATGACTCTTAACTTTCGTGGTGGCCAAGTTTTTCGGACCACTAATATCCAGAACTTTAAATAAAGAATTGTAAACAAAGAGAAATAGTATAATTAGGTATATTAGTAAATAAAGGTTTATATCGAATAATTGGTTATATGTACGAAAAAAATTTTTAAAATGTTTTTTTCACATTTTTTAAATATTCGAAAAATAGGACTCAATTATTGCAGCCCTGTTGTTTTATAATAAACTTGATTATAAATTTGAACTTGACAAATAATACTGAAGTCGTTTAAATTTTGTGACAAGAGAAAGACTTGAAAATACGATTCTTTAATTAAGAATTTGGAACATTAAACAAAATGAGCTTGTATATGATCGATAAGTTAAACGAAAATGAGAGCATCCGAAATCGTAATGTTTCATGAAAAGGTGGTGGGTATTACGATGGTTATAACTGATCATAAACAAAGCTAAATTTATTTATCTGTTATGGCTTATTGTAAGACTCTTCCACGGTAAATCCGATATTGAGTAAACTTAGCAAGTATTGCGACAAAATTCCATAACATTTGTACGAAGAGCTCGTTATATACCGTATTTTCGCGAAATAACGCCTTCATGGACGTGATTCCGAAGAGTTATATTTGAAATCTGCTGAAGACAGCAATTCTGTTGGACAATGTATTATTGTTTACTGTGAAAAATTCATAGGAATTGCCAAGACGAAAGAAAGGCAAAGAAAGGCATTCGAATGATATTTGAAATTTGCCAAGATTGACAATTATTCTATCGTACGATATAATTTCGCGATGTGTTATCAGTGTGGTAGAGGCACTATAGAAGATGAAAAGTCCAAAATCCGTTAAAGGTAACTATCAGTGTGCAAAATTCAATGTTCTCCGAGAATATTTATCAAATTTTTAAGAACATAATTTATTAAAACATTGTCTCTTATTTGAGAATATTAAATAAATTTTTTTGATACATCTAAGGCGCAGTTCTGCGTCACTATTTGAGGGGTGCTGTACTTTTGTTTATATGATTAGTAATGATAGCGAGGACCCTTGAATTTTTAAGAGGTCCTCACGTAAAAAAATTCTTCAAAAATCTTACCCTCTACCTCCCCTACCCACCCACCCTTGAACAAAAATTCTTTAAAATTCTTACCCTCCACATCCCCCACCCACCCACTCTTTAAAAAAATTCTTTAAAATTCTTCCCTCCACCTCCCCCACCCACCTGCCCTTAAAAAAATTCTTACCCGGGTCACTGACCCTGGAATTTTTTCAAACTCCGACCAAAAATAGAGGTCGGATTTTGTGTTCCCACGAAAATGGTGTGTTACACAAAAATTCAAACTCCGACTTACCGGGTTCGGATCGGGTTCTTTGAACCAAGATCGGGTTCAAATGAACCACAATCAGGTTCATTTTAACCAAAATCGGGTTCAAATGAACAAAAACCGGGTTCAAATGAACCGTAACCGGGTTCCCTTGAACCAAGATCGGGTTCAAATAAACCAAGATCGGGTTCAAGAACCAAGATCGGGTTCAAGTGAACCAAGATCGGGTTCAAATGAACAAAGATCGGGTTCATTTGAACCAAGCTCGGGTCATTTAAACCAATATCGGGTTCATTTGAACCAAAATCGGGTTCATTTAACCAAAATCGCGTTCGAATGAACCAAGATCGGGTTCANAATGAACCATGATCGGGTTCAAGAACCAAGATCGGGTTCAAATGAACCAAGATCGGGTCATTTGAACCAAGATCAGGTTCATTTGATCCAAGATCGGGTTTATTTGAACCAGTATCGGGTTCTTGGACACAAGATCGGGTTCGTTTGAACCAAAATTGCGTTCATTTGAACCAAAATGGGTTCATTTGAACCAATTTCGGGTTCATTGAACCATGACCGGGTCATTTGAACCAAGATCGGGTTCATTTTGAACCCAAATAAAAAATTAATAACACTAACCCATAAGGGTTTTGATATATATAACTTAATCCTAACAATCATGAAGCCTATTAATAATCTTGAGACCTAAAGGTTAGGGTTAGGGTCAGCTTTCATTATGTTGAGCTTTGGGAGGGGTATTGATATATATAACTTTAACCTAACAATCATGAGGTCTAATAATAATTTTGAGACCTAAAGGTTAGGGTTAGGGTCAGTTTTTATTATGTTGAGCTTTGGGTGGGGGTTTTATATATATATAACTTTGTTCTAATAACCTTAAACCCTAAAATTATATAAAATATAAAATATATAACCTAAAACCACTATTAGAATTCTATATACTAAAAAGACAATCAAAATTCTATTATAAAAAAACAATTAAAAACTGATAAAAAACAATTAAAACTTCTAGCCCGCGGCAATGCCCGGGCCCCTAACACTAGTTGTCTCTTATTTGAGAATATTAAATAAATTTTTTTGATAATTTTTCTATATCAAGAACAGTTAAAAAAAATTCTGAGAACATTAAGGATTTGAAAAAGGTTCTTGTGAGAACATAAATCAAAATTGAACTTAACTATCCCCAATGAACAATACAATCCGATTCGAATTCCCTTACAGAATGGCATAGGTGTAGTTGGATTCGAATGTGTGATCAGATGTGAGAAATTTTCGTAAATTTCGCTGAGAGAATTTGATTGATACACGAATTGAAGTAACTCGGAACCAGTGAGCGGATTAGAGAGATCTTTACATCATTCAATTCATCTCAGAGAGATCAGCAAGAGAGTGTAAAAATCACTAAGCCCGTTCACCGTTTCACGAGATAATCTCAATTCGTTTAAATGCCCGCCCTTTATTACACATTACTCTGGTTATAATGGTATCTGAATATAATGACATCGTAGTAAAAATTGACTTTTTGAAGTTTTTCATTAACCAAAGTTACTGGTACGGAAATGTTTATAATGTCACTAAAGTTCTGGGCATGATTTTGTATGTCTCTGAGTTAATTTTTAGATATGACACTATCTCATATTTATTATATTTATTCCAAATGGGCATGAAAATTGAAAAGAAAAAATTTTTTATTAACTTAGGGTGTTCTCAAGCATCTCACTCAATGTTTAGTTTGAAATTGAATAGATTAACCACCATTTCGATGAACGAATCAGCGAGATGCAAACCATCTTTTTTCTTCGAAAGTTTATCATTGATAAAGGTCACACAAGCATTTTTTACATATAAAACATAATAAACAATGAATTCACAACAAATTTCTAATCGATCAAAAAACGGATATTTTATTTTTTTATGCTAGAAGCTTTAAAACAAATTGATAGCTTGATACTAATGTATCAAATACAACTCATCTTTTAACATCTAACAAAGCTATATGAATATTGTTATCCCGTTATTCCAAAAAAAAAAAAAAACTTACTTATTGTTGCTATAAAGCAACTTTCGCTAATGATTCCATAAATTAATTTTGTTGCTTTGCAGCAGAAAATTTAAATTGGTAAAATCATTGTCGCAGCTGATGCTGAGAATCGAACCTATTTTGGGTTGCATTTTTATAGTTTTTTTTTTCAGAATAGATTAGGGTTTAAGGTCAGATTTATTAATAAAAGAGTATATGTGGAATTTTTGGTAGGTTTAATAGAGACCCCAAATCTCAATTATCTCAATTTCAGCATTAACCGCGACGATCATTAAAAAAGAGAAGCCGACATAACTAAAGTTTAAGCTTCGGCAGTTGGTTGAATAGAATTTTTCTTATTTGATTTTTAAATGTTTTAGGTGGCATAGCAAAGATCAAGAAAAATAAAGAGTATGCTCAAGCATTTGATTTTATAAACATCGTCATTAATTTGTGATGCTTGAGTTCATTATTTATAAATTGATTTAGATGCTTGAAAACACCCTTAGTCAAAATAGCCCTATTCGCTTTTTTTAACGTGAACTAAACGAAAAAAAAAAAAGTTGCGATTTATATTCCCGGCTAAATTTATTAATAAACAATAATTATGATTCAGCTAGTTTGCCGGGGCTGAGAGGAACGAAATAAAAGCTTTTCAAGCCTCGCTCTACGAAAATTTGAAATATCCGATTCTTAATTCAAAATTGATCCTGATTTAGATTTAGCACCCAGAAATTGTGCCCAAATTAGGTTCAATTTTTGAATGCCGAACCAGGAAAAAAAAAGTGGTTTCTCTAAAGATAGGAAACTAAAGGTTCATTCAATATATAAAACAAAGTTTACATAGTACCAATACCAATTCGGCCCATAAATCTGTAAATAGACTTGGAAAGTCAGAAATTTTATACCTTACTTGAACATTTACGATTCACAAGTCACTTTTCACAAGTTACGATAAATCTGAACTTGCTAAGAGCCTTACATTTTAAGCATATCAAAGGTTCTTAATGGATTTTTTTTTTATAATTTTATTGGATATATTAACATTAATATGAAATCGAGAATTAAGGAATGATAATTAAAGTTCCAGCAAGTTATAACTATAAATAGTCAAAAATTCTTGATGAGTACCAAGAAAGACATCAAGATATAATCTTGTATTAAAATCGCAACGAAGTCTTCGTGTTAAACACGATCGAAAAATATTCTTGAATCTAATGGATTCAAATAATATTGTGGGAATATATTTATATTTTTAGAGAATTCTGGTTGTTTTCAGACTTGAATTAACTGATTACTGATTAGATTCGGATGAATAACGAGAATTTAGTGAGAATACTATCCGAATCCGATCACTGGATCCCGGGATTTTATATCCGGATTTATTATTAACGTAAAGTAACGCTAACGAGAAATAGCAAAGTATATATTAAACAATAACTTTTGAGTTTATTTGTTTTTTTGTGTGATACGTAATACAGATTATTGCACGTGACTTGATCTTGAAAAATTTTTTTTTTTATCCTCCAGAAAAAAAAAAAATATTTTGTACAAAAGTACATAATTTAAATACACATAAACTTTACAAGCGATGATAATAGCAATGGCCGAGTCAAATTCTCAAGAACACTCGTCTATTAATCAAGAACAAGATCGTGACTCGTTACCCGTTAATGGGAATAGTAACGGTGTTTTTAATTCCGTGTCAAATGATACTTTGCAACAGGATATTTCTTCACCTCAAAGTCCAAAAAAACCAAATTATCAATTGAAATACAGCTTGGTTGGTCATAAAAAAGCGGTTTCTAGTGTCAAGTTCTCTCCCGACGGAAAGTGGTTAGCAAGCGCATGTAAGCATTAATAATATTCTTTTCTGAAATTTTCACATTTTATTTTACTTGGCTGATTCAAACAATTGACGTTTGTCAACACTTTCATACTTGTCTAATTTATAGCTGCTGATAAAACAATAAAAATCTGGAATGCTAATGATGGCAGATATGAAAGAACTTTTAACGGCCATACACAAGGTATATCAGACGTAGCATGGGCTGTCGATTCTATGTCCCTATGTTCAGCTTCAGATGATACAACGATACGAATATGGCATTTGAATCAGGTAATCAAAAATCCCATTACTTTTTAACATAAATTATTGTGACACAATACCTTCAACATATTTGCATATATTACAGAACGAAGCCGTAAAAGTTCTTAAAGGACACTCGAATTATGTCTTCTGTGTTAATTACAATCCACAGTCAAGTTTGATCGTATCCGGTTCTTTTGACGAAAGTGTGAGAATTTGGGATGCCAGAAATGGTATGTTAATTATTGAAATCATATAATGTAAATAAGTTTATCATATTATTTATCAATTAATTTATATGGTAGGTAAATGTTTGAAAACCTTACCTGCTCATTCCGACCCAGTTTCTGCTGTTCACTTCAACCGAGATGGAACAATGATTGTATCGTGTAGTTATGATGGTCTAATGTAAGAATTTTAGTGCAATAAAGAATATCGCATTACTTCTTTGATGATCTGAGTTTTGGATTTTTACAGCCGTATTTGGGATACTGCAACGGGTCAATGCTTAAAAACTTTGGTGGATGACGATAACCCTCCTGTGTAAGTCAATAAAGTTTCTATTGTTTTGATGTATGAACTTATTATATATATTATAGATTCACCTACGGTTTTTTTTTTTTTAGATCATTTGTTAAATTCTCGCCTAACGGTAAATATATTCTCGCTTCAACACTTGATAACACTTTGCGTCTTTGGAATTTTCATTCCGGAAAATGTTTGAAAACGTATGTTGGCCATACAAATAATAAATATTGCGTCTTTTCGAGTTTTTCTGTCACTGGTGGAAAATGGATCGTAAGCGGAAGCGAAGATAATTGCATTTACATTTGGAATTTACAAACCAAAGAAATTGTACAAAAGTTGGTGGGCCATTCTGGTAAGTCTATATAATATTTCATGAAAAGGATTTATGAAATTAATATATGAATATTCATATTGTTTCGACATTACATCTAGATGTCGTTCTTACTATTGCATGCCATCCAACAAAAGATATCATTGCTTCCGGTGCAATCGGAAATGATAGAACTGTTAAGTTATGGTTTGAAAGATCATAATGCTGACAATTGTCATGCGCTATGAATGATTCTATTTTTATAGAGCCTAGATTAGACATTTTGGCTTTAAAAAAAAAAAAAAAAAGAAAAAAAAAGAAAATTTGTATAATATATGCAAAAATATTAAAAATTTTCCACCTTATTTGTCTTGCATAAAACTATGGTTTTTTTTAAAAAAAAAATATGTAACCAAAACCCTTACTGTCTCACAAATTTTAGTTTGCACAACAAATTGGTCTCTATAAGCGCTAATCTCATCATTGAACGAAAGTTATTTGCTCTATGTACAATCGGTATTTGCTTGTCATTTTGAAAACTGGAATTGTTTGTTTATTAATGGCAAATAAATGGGATGACAGATGCAGGATGGAGATGCGCATGCATATATGAGATCTTTGCTTGTTATGATCATATGATTTATATAGCAAAGATTCTCATATTTAAGTTTCGCGGAAAATTTAGAGCCCCTATTTATTATAGAAATCCACTGGGAAATTAAACTGGAGCATACCATTATTAGTGAAATTAATTTTATCAGTTCAACCTAAATTCTAATATGCCCTAAAAAATATCTAGAAAAATGCGTCCCAAAAGTTTCGTATCAAAATAAGTTTTAAGTTTCATTCATCATCCGATTTTAACATCCGATTTTAACATCTGATTTCAGCATTAACTGCAGCATTAAATACAGATTAAACTTTTGCAATCTTGGATATTATCTGTTATGTACGTATTTACCATTTTTCATTTCTTCTGGGTCTTAGCCTACCTAAAAAGAAATCAAAAAGAAGATAATTAAGGCGTAACAGAGTTACTACCTTTTCTAAAAGTGGTTTTCTCTTTATAAAAATAATAGTACGTGGTACATATTGTTAGATTGAATTACTGAAATACGGTATAATATGCATTAAATACCCCGATCATTATATCAAGATCACGGGTATTTAGCAAAATATCCTGATCCGTATCTGTATGTTTACAAGCGGAAACGAAGTTTCTGCTAATACCCCAACGGCTCAGGATATTTTTTTTACAAATAGATACGTATAATAACATTGTTTTAAGGAGTTTTACCTAAAGATAATAATATATATATTTAATAAAATTTTACGCTAATTATTCACCATTTGCATGACGGGAAATTACTTTTATTAATTACAATTTTTATCACATATCATATATATTTATTTTTTTTTTTCTTATTAGTTATCACCCCAGAGTTTTTTATTTGTTATTACCCCGAAATTTTTAAAACGTAAAGAAGACAAAGAAATGTGATAGAAATGATTAGTAACACGAGTACCCGTCATCTCGACATATGAAAGACAAATAAATGGTACTTATTTAACTAATTTTATTTAAAATTTGTCAAATTATATTTTAATTACATAATTCGTTATTTAATATTATTTAATACATTTTAATAATGTTCCTGATCATTTGGTAGCTTCAGTTAACATAGAAAACTAAACATAAAAAATAGAGATAAAAAATTAAATAGATTATCATTGTGATTTTGAATATTGCCTTGTTGTAAAAGATCTTGTAAAGATTTAAGAATTTTAAAATATCTTGAATCGTAACTCCTCATTATGGTTAATATTAAATCAAGTTCTTGCATAATTGAAAGTTGTCTTATAAATTCTTCCTGGAAAAGAATTTCTTTAAGTGATACGGAAAATAATAAGAAATGCATCTACATAATTACTCACATGAAAAATTGTCATGAGTTTAAGAACTACTTTGTATTTTGATCTATATCGAATGAGGCTAATTCGGACGCTAAAGAGGAACTGTCATCCGTAATGTTAGCCGTTTTCCTGGGAAGGACACTTGTCAAAGCTTCCCTCTCATTGATCCATGGTAGTTTTCTGAAAGATCTAATGAAATTAGTGTTCTTGCAAAGAGCATCCTTAATGGAATTTCTAAGATCTTCTGGTTTGATAGGCTTATGAAGACTTGAAGGAATCAAAGAGCTATACAGTGTAATTCGACAACATAATTATCAAGAATAATACTAATCAATAACTTAAAATTCTCACTTTCGAACAATAAAGACACCTACCAATAGCTTGCAAACTATGTAAGGTGAGCATTTGCTACAATAATAAAAATTTATAAAAAAAAATCCATTTTAGAGAAAGCCACCCACAAAAAATAAAGGAATATACCTGGCTTATGCGACTTCTCTCTCCGACCTCTTCATCTAAAAATTTATTAAGACCAAGCAAGTTAAAAATATGTTTAACATATATGAAGACTTGAAGAAATCAGAGTTATACAGTGTAATTCGACAACCTAACTATCAAGAATAATACTAATCAATAACTTGAAATTCTCACTTTAGAACCATAAAGACACCTATCAATGGTTTGCAAACTAAAAACTTTTATGTAAGGTGAGTATAGGTATTATGGCGCGTTACCAGTGATCGAAATCAAGAATTGAATGAAGTTGCATTTAAAGTAGCGATTATCTAAAGTAGTATATCTAATTTCAGTGGCTTAATTTAGCCAGCAACAGTGATAAAATCACTAGATCACAAGATATCATTATTGTTAAACCAGATTCTTATAATAAGTGAATTTTTTTTATTATTAAATAAATGACAGCATTAAGAAACTTGTTCGCAAGGACAAATTTCTACTTATCTCTAAATTTTCATAAAAATCGGATTAATTAACAGTTATAAAAAACATTTTTTGCGTCACAATATCTCAGAATGTATATTATAAACATCAATTAATAAAAAGTTGACTAATTTTTAGATTTATATAGGGGGATGTCTAATTCGTATAATATATTTTAGTGAATTAACTTTAGGGTTAGGGTCATCATAGATTAAAGTTAGGCAGGTTTTAGGTGATTACATGTAAGCAAAATTGCCTTCCCGACATTTTTAATTAATCAACCAAGGTAGGTTTAGACTACCGTTTTTTGTATTTTTCAGGGTTTTCGCTTTCTGTTTCGCCGAAGATCATCAAACATCTATAATTTGATTGGTCACGTGGCACGTGATTCTGCTCCGCTTTAGACGACCCCTAAATTAGGAATACAATGCAATATACTAGGACCCCGAAATATACATAGATAGGCTAGGTTAATTATAGGGTTACTAAAAAAGGAAAGATCTGCAGAAAAAACTTCAAAAATAAGCAAAAAAATTACTATAAATAGAAAAGATTAGTATAAAAAACCTCAAAAATAAGCAATCTCATATTTGACCTATCTATGTATATTTGGGGTCCTAATATACTAATTCAACATTATCATAGTCCCAATAATTGTATTAATTCTCATGCTTCTCATTCTGTCCCTTTTGCTTGGTTTACTCTATTGCCTAATAATTGTGTCAATTCTCATGCTTTTCATTCTGTCAGCTTCTTTTTCATTGGCTAATAGTTTTCAAATTTTTTGTTAGTTACTGTGTTATATCTGTTAGACCAAAATTGATCAAATATTTCCAATACATGTATTACTTAAACCTTGCTAATAAAGTATAGTACATTTATTAAGTAAAAAATACCCAGCAATAATTTTGCTATAAATAGTGAATATTGCTTAATACTAGTATGGCTTTAAAACAAATATCTGCTTCGAATTTTAGAAATGGTTCTGTAAGAGTTATCTCTAATCACACTATATAACTCTAAAATACTAACTAATTAAAGGTGTTTTCAAGCATTTCTATTAATACAAAAATAGGACCCTGGACATCTCTAATATAGGTTATAAATAATTTGCATAAATTTGAAGGTTTTTGCTACCTCTAAAATCAAGTAAATTTGCTGAAAATTCAATTATTACATATAAATTTTTAGTAATTTGCTAAAAACTAAATTATTACATCTATTTTTTATAAATCAAAATAATATATATATTTTTGAGTGCTGCCAAATTTTCTTAGAGTATAAAGTTAGAATCAATTAGTAAAATTTGGAAAATCATAGTATTTTTATTAATAAAATTATATAAAATATTATAATTCTCCAAATTTTACTAATTGATTCTAACATTGTGCCCTAAAAAAACTTGTTCAGCACATAAAAATACATCATTCTGGCATATTTTTTTTTAAAAAATTTAAGAGAAAATACTTATTTTTGGATTTTTTGATCAAAAATCCAAAATTAAGCATCTTCTTATTTGGAGAATTATAATATTTTATATAATTTTATTAATAAAAATACTAAAAAATTCTATTATTCTCCAAATTTTACTAATTGATTCTAACTAGTGCTTTAAAAAAACTTGTTCAGCACATAAAAATATATTATTCTGGCATATTTACTTTTATATTTCTTGAAAATTTAAGAAAAAATGCTTAATTTTGAATTTTTTGATCAAAAAAATTCAAAATTAAGCATCTTAAATTTTTAAAAATCATAGTAGTACAAAAAATGAGATAGATTTATTTTTGGGTATGATTCTTGCAAAATGCAGGTAATTTGCTAAAAATAAAATATTACATGCATAAAATTGCTGTAATTTGCCAAAATGCTTTATATAACCTTTTTTAAAATTAATCTCAATTTGCTAAAACTTAAATTTGGACCTCAGCTCAAATTTTCTGCAATTTGCTAAAAAAAATATGACATATATCAGAGATGTCCGGGGTCCTACAAAAATATAATTAGCAAGTATAATCAAATTGGTTAACCAAAGTCATGTTTAAGAATACTTATCATAACATGATCAGAAAAATTTACAAATTTGTATTTTGAAATCATAAAATCGAATTCAAGAAGGTTTCTTTAAATTTTATAATAACTTATAAAAAGTATCTGACCGAATCAAAAGCTAAATACCAACCTACACACGAATTATTAAATAAAGTTTTTGAAATTTAAATTTTAACATCTAATTTTTAGTATCAGCAACTTCAAATCAAAATACATACACATTGATACAAAAATACATCAATATATAGAAAATACAAAAAGCTTAGTCAGGGTCAAATTACGGGACTACACAGATAATTTAAATAAGAATAATGTGTAAATTCAATTTACTTTTTTTTCTTTATATCTAATACCATATGCTATTCAATTCCACAAACCTTGATTTGCTATTCTGTTTTTTTTAAGTAAACTCATTTTTGAAAGTTATAGCAATAAATCTTGGGATGACTTAGAAGTCACAAGACCAAGTACATTTGACGGAACTAGTCTATCTAAACTTCTCAGAAAATAAATTAACCCTAATAAAATAACATGTGATAATAATATCTCGCACCTAATAAATTATATATAAAAATTAACGTATGATGATAATATATATCTCACATCTAATAACAAATAAGCCACAACAATAAATAACTTATCTTCACTATCATTCTAATTCAGAACTCATAATTTTCAATATTATAGCTTTTAACACGTTTGATGAATAACACTAATAGAGCTAATGGAAACTGAATTAGAAGATTTAATCCAGCAATATAGTATGTAATAATAATAAAAATATAATAATACATGATAAACATACTTAACTTATCAATATAAATTGTGTAGCTACATTTGGTGATGAAAGTTGGTACACAACTATAAATAGTAATCAAACCAAAGTTCAAGAGAATGAAGTACACAGAATAAATAATGAAATAGTAGATGAAAATCTAGTGGCTAATAAGACGATGCAAACTGTCACAAAAATAAAAACTGTAAATAGTAAGTTTTTAACAAAACTTAGTCTATACATATACAATTTAGATCATATATTAACTCTATATCGACAAATATTGTTCTGTCAGAAGATATTCCACTAAATACAAAGTTCGATACTTGGAATCAAGTTGAAAAATTCTTTGCTGAATATGGTGCACAAAATGGATTTGGAATCAACAAATATAGGGTAGGGCATAGTGAGATCGGTATAATCAACAAAAGAACCTTTTTTTGTGAGTTTAGTAGAAAGTACAAAGCTAAAAAAGATCCTATAGCAGCACAAAAAGGAATACAACATAATACAAAAACAAAAAAGTTAGAATCTCGTGGCATTGCAATCTTGCAGTAGATGAATCTAGAATTCAAATTGGAATTACTACTTTTGTCAATAAGCATAATCATATAAAATGTTTTTAGGAACTTAAAAATTCAGGATTAAATATAGATCATTAAGCGAAGAAGCTTTAGAAGAAATAAAAATAATGACTAAGCATGCAAACTTATTAGTTACTATTTAAAGGAAACTTTTTAAAGCCCGGTTCTCTAATTTAAATTTTCATGATACTGATCTTAATAATGCAATTAGAAAATTTAAAAATTCCAATCCAAATAAGAGTAATGATGCATCAAACTTACTTACTTCATTAGTAGAAAAGAAAATGTTAGATCCACAATGGGTTGTCGAATTTGAACTTGATGAGAATAATTATTGGTTCAGCTTTTATGAATGTTTTCTGAACAAGTAAACCTGTGGCTAAGATACCATGACATAGTAGTTAACAATAATACAGCATGTACAAATCAGTATCAAATGCTACTGGGTCTTTTTATTATTGTAGATAATAATTCAAAGACAAGTTTAGTTTGTCAAGCATTAGTAAGTAATAAAACTTTAAATACTTACATATAGATTTTGTAGTCTATTAGCAAGGCTACAAATCGACTGCCAATTGTAATGTTCACAGATGCGATCTGGCATTAGATGCTACAATTCCTATCGTATTCCCAACTACATATTCAGCCTATTGTATATTTCATATTAGTCAAAATCTTCCAAGAAAGTTAAAATCCAAGCTAGAAATAAATAGGAAGAATTCATAAAGGATTTCTACAAGTGTCGAAATAGCTTGTGTATATCACTTTTTAAGAAATGATAGAATGACATAAAAAACAAATATTCAGTAGCAAAGGATTATCTACTTAGAGCCTTAAATTCAAAATGTCGATCTTGGGCACATGCGTATTTGTATAAAATTTTTATGGCTAGCATAGAGAGTACTATATGTGTAGAATCGTATAACTGGATAATTAAAAAAGAACTAAGCTCAAAAAGCACTTTATGCAAACTTGTTAAATGACTAGACCAGCGGCTAAGAGATGAAGATCAGTGGAAAAGGTTTCATGAATACAGATCATCAACTACTATATCAACAGTGCCTATAGTTAGTCAGGATCTATTTCTGTAAGGGGCATCTATAAATAACATTATACAAGGGGTTGGACGAACGATAACGTTTTTCTCAATAAGTAGAGGGGGATCAAAAAAATATAACATAATTTTTTTAGAAAAAATTGGCTAAAAATTGAACTAGTGGTCCAAATTTAATGATTTTAGCACTATTCGATTTGTCTCAGTGAGAGGAGTCGAATGATACCAATTTCATTTTATTTGGATCACTGGATCAAATTTTATTGCCCAAATACTATTGGCTATTATGTTTTCTTATAAAATGACTATAAAATCAATAGTTTTTTGTGAATAACTATTGATCCAGTGATCCAAATGAAATGATTTTGGTATCATTGGATTCGTCTCACTGAGACGAATCGAATAGTACCTAAATCATCCAAATCGGATCACTGTGTCACAATATATTCAAGTTTTGTAAAATTTTATATATAAATATATGGATTTTGAAAAATTTTTTTATATAGTAGAGGGGGGGTCCAGCGCTACTATGAGGGGTACATAACGTTATTTATAGATGCCTCCTAATTAATAAAATATTGGATGAACACTTAATAGAGGCAATAAATATTGCAATTAAAACTGAGATAGGCCAATGACTTTTTTTTAATGCTAATAGAATTGAACCTACTAATGATAATTTAGCTTAGGAACAGGTAAATAAATGAAAAAATTAGCAGTAATCTTATATATGCATTATAATAACAAAAGTAAATATAGAAAATTGAACAAACTTGTGATAAATTTCTCAAAGATCAGTATGATGCGAAAAACATAACAATAACTGATGAGGTTGGACATGAAGATAAGAGAAATTTGGAAAATAACTGATTTGCGAAATGAAAAAAGGCATCATGTCCACTTCATAGTAATTGTTAACCAAATTTCATTTTTGTGCTCATGCTTAATGAATATCTCCAAAGGTATTATATTCTGACATTATTTTCGTGTCATGATGCATTCCACAATCATAGTGTTTCATATGTCAATGATACCTGTTAGATGGTATAAGGAGTCATATCAAGACCAAACAGCATCAATGAATAATATAGTATTTAATCATGAAAAAGGAATACTTGACGAAGAGCCATATAGTAAAATAATTTTTTCTCTATACAAAATAGCTACTATGCCAACAACTACTATACCTGCTGTAAAAAAGATTATTCATAAAGGAAATCAATATAGTCGATTTTGGGACTTGTGCGTGAGGCAACTTCACTAGCTGTAGAGGATGGTGATAATGAAATAGCTCAAATTTTGACAAAATATATCAACGAGAAAAAAATAAAAAATAGAAGCAGGCAAGTAACTTAATCCAATCAAAAAGTTTTGTAGCCCACAAATCCGCAAAAAGTTTTTGTAATAATAGGACAAAATTTCTTAACTAATTAAGAGCAAAGCAGAATTACAAATCAGACGTATGATTTTTCAACTAGTAACCAAAATATTGAAAAAGAATCAGAAGATGAATGAAATGGAAGAAATAGAAGAATTTGAAACTATTACGACCGATTCTAATACACTAAACCTTGCTGATATTCAAAATCCTCTTCATGTTGTGGGTAAAGGAAGGCCTTCAAACCGTAGATACGTTAGTAGTATTGAAAAGAAGCAAAAACGTGATAGTGCTTCATTTCGTAAATTTTACAAATGTCGCATCTGTGGTCAACTTGGGCACAATGCTGCATTTCATAAGAAGAAAAATAGACTATAATCAATCTTGTGGTAAGCAAAGAAAAAATTAAAGCAATAAAATAAAAAGTACATATCACGAATTTATTATTTTATGATGTAAAGGCCATGTGATTTGCATATGTGATTTGCATATTTGATATACAAATTTTACGGTTTTGATACTCCTGCACTTACTTTTTTGATACTCCTAAATGTCCAAAATTTTATTACTTTTTTAAGACACAGCGATTTTAAAAAGTCATGTGACTGTCACGATTAAAATTGACCAATAGAATTGCAAATAAGATTCTAATAAAAAGCTTAACATTTTTTTTAATCGGAACTAATTTTTTTATTATGTTATTATTATTATTCCAATAGTAGTAAACACATCAAAATTGGCTTAGCATATCACGAGATATGAGTAAAAAAATTTTTGCGAATTTTTAAAGTTTTTTGCGAAAATTTTTTACTTATATCTCATAATACACTAAGCTAATTTTGATGTATTTACTACTATTGAAATAGTAATTTTCATCTTTGCAACTCTTAGGGGCATGCCATTTATCACATGATATTTTTATTTAGTAGCCACTCCTATCCATGTATGGTATGATAATTTTATTATTTTAATTGATTAAAATAATATATAGATGTGATTACTACATCTAACCATGTATTATGGTAAAAATCACGTGATAAATGGCATGCCCCTTATTAGAAATTCAAATAATAATGTTATAATAAAAAAAATTAGTTCTGATTAAAAAAAACTTTAAGCTTTTTATTAGAATCTTATCTGCAATTCTATTGGTCAATTTTATTCGCTTGCCTTTTTAAAATCGCTGTGTCTCAAAAAAGTAATGAAATTTTTGGGGTACATTTATGAATATCAAAAAAGCAAGTGCATGAGTATCAAAAACATAAGATTTGCATCTGATATATATATGTTAATGTAAAATCATATAGTCTACTTATCACATAATCTGGTTTATAATAACCATAATATCTGCTATATATGTATAATTGACCATTCTATGTTATTTATAGTTAGAGATACACCCGGTCTGAACTGGGTCCCAGACCAGAATGATAAGAACTGTGGAACTGATAAAAGAACTGGTCCTTATACAGATACAAGAACCCTATGAGACATCCTAAGATTTGGGCAGGACCCCTAAATAGACTATAAAAAACATTCGTCGTAATAATTAACATGATATCTACTATGTTTACTAGTATTAAAATGGCAAAATTGTACGGTTACACTTATATTTTTTAGAAAATTGTATTATTAAGTGTACAACCAAAGGTGATATAAAAAAATAAAGTAATATAAATGTATTTAGGGGTCCTATTTGAACGTTTTAGAACAAAAAAAAGAATTTTTTCCTATGTTTTTTTTTGGTTCATTTAACATTGTGCGTACTATGCCATATGGCAGATTGTGCATCAAACAGGCTTATGAATTTTTAACTTTTTTTTGATCATTTTATATAATGTGTACTACGCCGTTTGGCAAATTATATATTAAACAGGCTTATGAAATTTTTGTTTTTTTTTTAGATATTTGCGGATTATAATTTTTGACTATGACCCATATAGAAGTCATACAGGTCACCAGGACTCCGAAATATATATAGATAGGTCAGGTTAATTGTAGAGTTACTAAAAAAAAAGATCTGCAAAAAAAACTTCAAAAATAAGCAAAAAATTACCATAAATTAAAAAGATCTGCATAAAAAACTCAAAAATAAGCAAACTCATACCTAACCTATCTATGTATATTTTGGGGTCCTGGTTACTAGAGTTCTGCAATTTGATTTGATTTTCAAATATTTGAATCAAATATTTGATCAAATTCAAATTCAAATTTGACTATATTTGATTTGATCAAATTCAAATATAACCAAATTTGATTTGATTTGACAAATATTTGATTTGATTTGAAAATTACTATTAAAAATTCAAATTCAAATCAAATTCAAATTCAAATATTTGAATCAAATCAAATTCAAATCAGGATCAATTTGATTTGATCAAATTCAAATTGATCCAATATTTGATTTGATTTGAATTTGAGGAACCCTACTGGTTATCTGACCTGGGCTAAACAACATATTATTAAGAGATCATTTTAGGACCAGGACTGGACCAGAACTGGACTGTGATTATATATGTAACCGGGACTAAACCGTGATTATATATGTAACCGGGACTGGACCATGATTACATATGTAACTAGTCCTTATAGGCAGTGTTGTCACTTGGACGTGTCTATACTATGTTTTTTGTTCAACGTCCAAGATTGTTCAAAATCGTCCAAGCCCGTGTCTCATATTTAACTAATTAATAAAGTAATTTAAAAAAATATATAATTATATATTTTTTTAGGTGCTGGACTTATTGGTGAAAAAATTAAAATAGATTATCTTAATAAATTTTAAGTAATTTTAATTTGAAAAAATGTTCAAAATGTCCAAAAAATGTCCAAGTGACAATACTGCTCATAGGGACTGGACCGACGTATCTCTAATTTATAGTAGGACCGGAAACTACTCCAACAGCACTAAACGATAATACAAAACACGATAAAGTTATTGACATTAGGTAGAGATTGGACCCGTTACCTGCATATCCAGATATCCGCACGGTTACCCGCATGTCTGGATACTATATATTTTTCACAGGTAACAACCTTTATCCGTCAGTATTTAGACGGGCAACCTTACAGGTATCCACAGGTATCCGCGGGTACCAGGAGTATCTGCGGGTAACTGAGCATAGCGGTCATTAAATCCGATTGGTCAATCATTGACACCCTGCATATATCATCTGACTTTGAATAAATTGTTTGGAAAAACCGAATACATATTCAGAAGCTACACCTTTCGCTTTATATACTGTCAAAATAATTATGAAAAGGGAGGAATAATCATGAGGGTTAGATATATGACGTTTTTTTTAAAAAATTTAGTTGATACTTATACTATATAAGAATCTCTAAAAGAAATAGTCTAATAATCGAGTTTGTTCTCAAGATTGATAGTACATATAGACTATATTTGTTAGACGAAGCTGTAGATTTTAATATTGATGAAAGTCGAAACTGGTTTCAACTTTTGTAATCTAAAATCTAATAAAGTAAAACTGAAAAACTTGTCGAAACTATTGGAAGAAAGGTTGAGTTTCGCGTACTTTATACTTGTAGTAGTTTCTATTCTTTTTGATTTATTTACAGTATATTTAATTTGATTATTATTTTTCTTAATATTTATTGTTAACAATTTAGTTTTGATACAAAACTCTTTATACATGCATTTAATAGATCGTTATGTATTTAAAAAATTTAAAATATCGATGTTTTTTTAAATCTAATCGAATTATATGTGTGGCAATAACTATTAGCCAAAATAATAGATTATTGTAATTATTAAAATTTAAAAAATGTATTTTTTTATTTAATTAATACTGTATATTTTGTGAAATATTTACTTTTGGTTTGTTTTAATGTAAGCCTATTAGCCGAATGAAAGCCTGCTATGCTGACATCCATAGGGTATCTGGTTTATCCGGATATCCGTAAATTATTAGTTATCCGTAAGAGTTACCCGGTTATCTGTAGGATTTATCTGGATATCCGCAAATCAAAACCGATGGTTTATCCGAATACAGCTTTTATAAAACGGGTGTAGAAAAATGGGTATCCGGATATCCGGGTCCAAACTCTACATTAGGGTTAGAGTTAGGATTAGAGCTCGTTAGAAGTTAGCAAGTTATTTAATAAATTGAAATTTTTTTGTTAGAGGTTTTCTATTCAAATTTTTGTTATTTTTTGTCAAAACGAATTTGACTAATTAGTGAAAAATTGCACCTAATTACCGAAAATTGCTGAGATACCATGAACGAAGTCATGTGTTATCTATTTGTTATGAGGCCATAATCACAGGTCCATGACTTAGTGATGACAACTGGTGACGGCTAGTGAGTGTGAGGTAATGGTGACAGACATAGTAGTATAAGATATAGATAAGGGTATTGAATTGGGATGTATATATAAGATCATGAGAAATAGCTATTTGAGAGAAAATTGTTTTCCCTCTTTTGTCTTTGCTACTAGCTTGACAGAAGTTTAGCTTTGTTATTGGTTCCCACCCATCCAACACTAAGTGGGAGTGTTTGTGGGTTTGGTAGTCTTATGGGAGGTTCGATAGCTCGGGTGGACAACCCGAATATCGAAAGTGGGTGGCTGGTTGGCCTGGTCAAAAGGATGAGTATTAGAAAGAAAAAAATAAAAACTGTGAACAAAATAAGAAGGCATCCATGTGTCACAGGACTAGGGCTTAGCTCATGATAAAGAATTGACATTTGGGTAATATGAGGTGTTTACGGCGGATATTGTATATATAACTGATAAGAAATGAGTAGAAATAAAGTGTTGGACGAGAGATGATATTTGATTTTAATAAGAGTTCTTGTATTTTGCGAGGGTTATAGTATGGTCGATAGCTCAGAAGAAGAATTAGATGCTGTGATATTGTCACGTGGCATCTGTTTATCGCTATGAACAGAGTTCTTGATGTAGATTGATGAGTAGTAAGTATGAGTTATTGGTAATGGATATTAGGTGTATGGGAAGTAAGTAAAAATGCGAGAGATATTAGGGGAGCACCATTTATCACCTGATTTTTTAGGTAGATGGGGGTAGAGCAATTATCAGGACCTATATATAATATAATATATATATCATAATATATATAAATACAGTCAACCCTCTATAAATGCAACTCATAGGGACAAGCCTACAACGAGCATTTAGGGAGGTTTGCATTTAGAGTGAGCCAATTAAATTGCAGCTTTAAAATTTGATTATCAAGTTTGTGTAACTTCTACTGAAACTGTATAACCTATCTTAAATACTAAAAGTTGATTGGCTACGTGCATTTAGGGAGGTTAGTGTAATATAAAATGTTATTTAAGAGAACGTGCATTTACAGAATATAGAATGTGCATTTAGCACTAATAACATAGAAAAAAACGTGCATTTAAAGAGGTATTGCATTTATGGAGGTTGCATTTATGGAGGTCTGACTATATATATTTATCTCTCAGTGAGTTGAGGGCTTTAAAAAGAGGGAAACAGCTGTCATGGCAGGTCGCACCTGGGCTTCGTTGAAGTCGAGTGAGTCTTTATTAGATATAGAAAAGTTTAAAGTATATAGTAATATAGAAGTAAACTTAGTGCATGTATATGTAATTCTAATTAATAAAGACAGGGCCACTAGTTAAAAAAAAATAAATATATTTATATATATTATTATATATATATAATTTTTAATATTGAATAACTTTTGATACACCAGTCTATTTTTTATGATTTAACTACCAAAATGTTCGCCTCAGTGAGACGATTCTAACAAGCCTAAAATCACTAAATTCTAATCACAGGATCCTAAGATCAACAAAGATTTGTATTCTATAAACAATTAATAATTAGATATATCTAATTCAGTGCACCTAAGTTCTATGATGAATACCATGTGCCATATCGATCAAAATCAGATTATTTTGGTACCATTCGATTCGTCTCATTGAGACTAGGTCCAGTCCAGGTCTGGTCTGGTCCGGGTCCGGTCCGGGATCAGACCAGACTTAGACTGACTTCAGACCAGACACAACTATGAGTCCGGTCCGGGTCTGGTCTGAAATCTGCAGACTGGTCTAAGTCTGAATATAATTATATGTATTTTTTGGCACTGAACAAGTTTACTTAGTGCATTTTGTTAGATTAAATTAGTAAAATTTTATGAATCATAAGTTTTTATAAAATTTTATTAATAAAATTCTATAAAATCTTATGATTCACAAAATTTTACTAATTATTTCTAACTTAATGCACTAAGTAAACTTGTTCAGCACCTAAAAATACATTAAATCGGCAGGGTTGTTTTTATTTTACTTGAAATTTGGAGAAAAGATGCTTAAATTTGACTTTTTTGATCAAAAATCCAAAATTATGCATCTTTTCTCCAAATTTCAAGTAAAATAAAAACAACCCTGCCGATTTAATGTATTTTTAGGTGCTGAACAAGTTTACTTAGTGCATTTTGTTAGAATTAATTAATAAAAATTTGTGAATTTTAAGATTTTATAGAATTTTACTAATAAAATTCTATAAAATCTTATGATTCACAAAATTTTACTAATTATTTCTAACTTAATGCACTAAGTAAACTTGTTCAGCACCTAAAAATACATTAAATCGGCAGGGTTGTTTTTATTTTACTTGAAATTTGGAGAAAAGATGCTTAAATTTGACTTTTTTGATCAAAAATCCAAAATTATGCATCTTTTCTCCAAATTTCAAGTAAAATAAAAACAACCCTGCCGATTTAATACATTTTTAGGTGCTGAACAAGTTTACTTAGTGCATTTTGTTAGAATTAATTAATAAAAATTTGCGAATTATAAGAATTTATAGAATTTTATTAATAAAATTTTATAAAAACTTATGATTCATAAAATTTTACTAATTAATTCTAACAAAATTCACTAAGTAAACTTGTTCAGCACCAAAAAATACATATAAATGTATTCAGACTCAGACCAGTTTGCAGACTTCGGACCAGACCCAGACCAGACTCAATATAAAAAATAAATTTACTTACTATTAAAATTACACAAAAATTGAATGATCTTGGGATCCTGTGATTGGATTTTGATGATTTTGGGCTTGTTAGAATCATCCCACTAAGACGAACATTTTGGTAGTTGAATCATCCAAAACAGACCAGTAGATCAAAAGTTATTCAATTTTTAATATATATATATATATTAGAAATTAACTAATTTACACCATAGGTAATTATCACCTGTTTATTTATATACAAGATTTGATTATCCGATTTCAAGTAAATGATGTAATTGTTTCGGTCTATTTAAGTAAATAAATAGTGTGATCTACAGGAATCTTTTTCACACCTTGTGTTTTCTGCGTATAACGGAGTTTTCTTTCCAAAAATATCTTGGTCTTCTTTCGCTTGTGCTATAATCTCTTGAAGTTTTCTTTCGCTTGTGCTAAAAATACCTTAGAGACTTTTCGCTTGTGCCATAAATCCTCTGAAGTTTTTTTCGCTAGTGCCATAAATCCCTGAGTTTTCTTTCGCCTGTACTATAAATTCTTTGAGTCTTCTTTCACTTGTCCAGAATTTCTTTCGCTAGTACTATAAATTCTTTGGGTCTTCTTCCGCTTGTTTAGAGTTTTTTTCGCTAGTTTGTTTGTGCAACATAATAATTTTGTCTCGTGAAAAATAGTAACAAAAGGAAGTGATTTGGCTGTTAATTAAAGGGCTGAAAAAAGTAAGCGCAATGGAAAATCATTCAATTCACCATACGATGATACTGTCCAACTCTACAATGCAAAGTTGCACAAGGTTAGTGAGGAGCCTTCTTGATAGTTGCATATTAAAATAACTCTAACTTGTTTTTTTTTTAATTCTCACCAAATAATTCTTTCATAGAACTTGATGCTAATTTCAATTTGCCGCAAAATCAAATTTTTAGAAGGTTAGTGAGGAAACTGTAGCTGGGCGTTAAAAATAACTTCTAACCAGATTAATCTTTTTTTTTTGTCACCAAGTGATCTCATGATAAACAATGAACATAAATCGATTTTAGTTTGCAGAACCAAAATTTCAGGTTAGTTAGGAAATTATAGCTATGTATGAGAGTGCCAAAATGTAGGTGAGAATTTCCGGGTCATGTGTACAATCGATCTCTGATCCGGGTCGGATCCTGTGATTACCTGTTACACGAATTAACAAATAGGTACTGTACACTTCACTTTTTTTTTTTTTTTTTTTT